>PVIH01000660.1:0-37918 GCA_004025045.1 Sigmodon hispidus
CTTCTTCTCATTACTGCTGCAGTTATTTTCATCTGGTACTGGGTTTCACTGAACTGCAGCCCGGCCACATGGCGCTTGCAAAGCTGGTTCCTGCACACACCTCATCTTGCCCTGTTCAGTGTGTTTCTTGGTGTGCCTATGTGCTCCAGTCACGGACTTTCTTGGCAAAGGAAAAACATTGAGACAATGTCTTGCATTGAGACAAGGGACCATGATGGTTTTGCTGGCTTTACTGAGCAGCCTAGCTGACCACGGAAAGACCAAAGCAGCAAACAGTCTGTGTGTCCATGGTAACAAGCAGTTCAACATTAACTTTTCAGGAACTAAAGGAGGTAATTACTTCCTTTTCTACATTTGTATAGTTCATAATAGCAATAATACTGTCCCACCCCTAGGTCAGACAAGTCCTGGTGACTAATGACCAAGTGGTCATTTTCATTTATGTGTTTTTTTCTTAAGGGCCTTTGATTTCACCCCAGGATTTTAAACTCCTCTGGCCACTTGCTGACTGCCAAGAAAAACGCCCCTGTAGGTCATGGTTGCCTCCATACTCTGGGTTTTAAAACAAAGAACATCCTGCTGTGTGGCCCAAGCCTGCTCCCTGTATTTATGAGAAATGGCTTAAGCACCTCTGTTATACACCAGTGATGGAACAGATAACTAGGGAATAGTCCTGCTTACCACCACAGTACTCAGCACCGCAGTGATGTCTGGTCCCCAGGATCCACAAACAAAACCAAAAACACCTTCTCAGGCTCATCCATCACTCATAACATACCTGGTAATTTAAACTCCTTTGCACATGCACCACCATGAGGTGCGTGGGTGCCAACTGTGGAACCATAGGGTGCCTTCCTTCATCAAGAAGGCTGTGTACCGTGACGAGGCAAATATTCCTTTGCTGCATTCAGACAGTGCCTAGGACATGCTTCCAGTCTGTTGAAGGAAACTACCAGGATTACAAGAAATGAAGAATCTTGTTACAGAGTCTGCAGAATCCTTCAGATTGTCCTCCATACAGGCACAGGATCCTGAAACTGACCGGATGCTTTTATCTCCGTTGCTGAATCAGGCACCCCAGCCCATGCTGTTCTCTCTCCTCCTACCTGCGTAGGATGCCCCCCCCCCCCCCCCCCCCCCCCCCCCCCCCCCCCCCCCCCCCCCCCCGGACTCCTTAAACTGCTTGAAAGGTCAGGGTTGCTGTCTGCTTACAGAGAAGCATTGAGGGAGCTGAAACAGACAGCACTCTGCTGAGCAGACACTTGGGAGATCTGTAGCTCTTATTTTTTTTTTTTTTAATAAAAAGAGCCCAAACCTTTGGGGCTGACAGTTCTGTGGGCCAGGTAAATCTTCCAACTCCCAGCAGAGTTTGTGATAAAAGCCTTTTCTTTTCTTTTTTTTTTAAATATATGGTTTAAATATAAAGTATCCTCCACAGGCTCAAGGGTGGGTACTGTGTCCCCAGCTGGTGGCACTATTTTGGGAGGTGCTAGGAACTTCAGGTGGTGGACTAGCTGGAGGAAGTAGACCACTGGAGAGTAGGTTTTCAGAGGTTCTTCTTGTCCCTCGGTCTTCCTTTTGTTTGGCTTCCTGCCTGTCATGATGTGAGCCACATGCTCCTGTAACGTGTTCTGTCTCACCACAAACCCAGAACCAAGATTCAAAGATTAGGACCAAATCCACAGATAATGACCTAAGTCTTGAAGCCATGAACAAAAACAATTCTGCCATTTGAATTATTCCTGTCCGGACTTTGTCACAACCATAAAAGCAAAGAAGCACACTCCATTACGCAGCTTCATGAGTCTGGGATGCAGTTTTGGGGCCTTCTGACCTCTGGGTAGGTTAGTGAAATAGTTGTGTGCCATGGAGAAACTCAGATAACATGCTCCTATGCACAGTTGGTACTCAGAGACCTTCAGCTCATGATGCAAGGAATCTCCTCCTGGGAACCCGAAGGAGCAGCTTGCACCAAGATGAGAGAACCAGACTCCTAGAGGAGCACTCAGTCCTCAGGTGTCAGAACGGAGGAAGTTTTGTGGCAATCAGTGCTGTAGAAGCTGTACCTACCTGGGCCTCCCATGCGCGTAGAGAGATGTGCCAGGATCTCTTGTCCTGTTTCCTAGAGAGACACTAATGAACATCTACTTAGTCATTGATAGGATTCTAACAGACAAAAGAAGAAGAAAGAGCAAGAAAGGAAGAAAGAAAAAGGGAGGGAGGGAAGAAATAAGGGATGGAGGGAGGAGGCAAGGGACGAAAGAAAGAGAGGAAAAGAAAGAAATCGCACCTGAATCTATCTTGGTGAATAGGATTATTTATAAGAGAATGACTGAAGGCTTGAACCTGTAGACATACAGGAGCACAGTTGGCTACACCATGGGAGAGAAGCCCTCCGGTCAGCAGCTGCTAATCTCTTGCATTACCCCTTGAGAGGGGTGTGGACCCCATGCGCCTACAGCATTGTCTCTTTAGCTCCTTCCTCCCTCTGTGATTGGATATTAACAGACCCAGCCTTGTGCAGGTCCCACGAGGGCAATATCAGCTTAGAACACAAGATGCCCAGAGGTCAGTGTTCCACAACACCTCGTTCCTTTTCCCAGCTCTCACACACTCCGTTCTCCCTCTTCCGTAGTGATCTGTGAGCCTTGGAAGGGATGATACAGGCATCCTATTAGGACTGGGCATTCAACAAGTACTTTTCCTCTCTATTTGGACCAGTTATAGGTCTCTGCAGTAACTGCTATTCACTTCAGATACTAGCTTCCCTAAATGTGGTGGACAGCAGCAACTGTCTGTGGTCATAAATATAACTAATTTTTTTTTTAAAAAAAAAAACATTTATTTATTTTATGTGAATTGGTGTTTTGCCTGCATGTATAAATGTGTAAGGGTGTCAGATCTTGGAATTACAGACAGTTGTTAGCTGCCATGTGGATGCTGGGATCGAACTTAGGAATCAAAATCAAACTTCTTCCTCCAGAAGAATAGTCAGTGCTCTTAACCGCTGAGCCATCTCTCCAGCCCCAGATATAACTATTTCAAAGGCAATTTTATAAACATACCATATCCATTTACTGAAACAACAGTATCAGTTTTCTCTCTATGTCCTCCCAAAGTGCAGAAAATTGACAGGGTTTACAATGCTAGATGGGAATCCCATCCTGTAGAATAGGCCTCAAATCCAATTAGAAAGTAGTTGGCTATAGGCCTGGCAGTCATGCCACTATTGCATCAGGAGGTACAGCTTTCCAGGCTTGTTGATAATGTAGTAGGATCTGCAACCAGGCAGGACTGTTTTTTTATGCCTTTCAGCAAAACAAAAGCTAGCCAGCAAGGAGGGAGTTCCCAGTTCCAGTCCAGCTTGGTTTCTCATGTCCTGCAATCAAAGCATGTTGTTGTATTTAGCAAAAGAACCTTACCATCTAGTTTTGGTGGGGTAAAAAAAGAAACCAGCACCATAATTTGGGGGATCTCTGGGGCCAGCAACACTTAGGGAGTAGCCCATCCATGGTACTGGAATTTGTGGCTTCCGGAAATGTATTTTTTTTAACCTATACAGTCACTTTTTTTTTTTTTTTTGCAAACTCCGTAATCATTATTTTAATATTTACAGGTACAAGCAAACTGTTGGGGTATTTTCCTTATTCACCTTATTGGATGTTATCTGTGTCTTATCTAACCATCAAGCTCCCAAGAATTTTGTAGCTATGTTTGGCCTTAGCTGCCTGTATGATATAGATGTGCTTGCAAATCTTCAAGGAGGTTTTCTAAATTTGTAGAACATGGTGGAGGGAACCATGGCCATATTTTGTAATGAAACCTTTTGTAAAAAGTGGGCAAGTATAGATCATTGCGAGCATTGCCTGGTCTCTGGAGTTAGCAGCTCAGAGGCTACTAAAGGGAGCATTTGTAAGATCTAACACAGTATGAAAAGGTTCATAGCTTGTATTGTTTCCTCAAAAGATCACTATTCAGGCTAGGGGTAATGTTCATGCCTTTATTAACCTCAGCACTTAGGAGGCAGGGGCAAGCAGATCTCTGTGAGTTCAAAGTTGTCTAGGACTATATAGTGAGAGCCTGTTTCAAAACAAACCAAACAGAAAAAAAAATCAATGTTCAGTAAATTGACATGGGTAAAAGGCAGTACCTTAGTTAGTCCTCCACAATCTAGACCTTCATTTTCCATGATCTCCAGAGGATCCAATAGTGATGTTTTAAAAGATTTGTTTTTTTAATGTGTATGAATATTTTGACTGTATACCCTAAGAGTCCAGAAGACAATACTAGGTGCCCTGAAACTGGAGTTACAGGTGTTGGTAACTGGTCTTCCGCAAGAGTAGAAAATACTCTTAACCATTGCACTATCTCCCCCGTGTGGTATTATATTATATATTTAATAAAATCAGCCTGGAATATCAGAGGACAGAGCCATCTCTTTCAGCTTTATTTATTTTGCTTGTTTGTTTTGTTTTTGAGACAAGGTTTTCTGTGTAACAGTCCTGGCTGTCCTGGAACTTGCCTTGTAGACCAGGCTAGCCTTGAACTCACAGAGAGCCTCTTGCCTCTGTCTCTCAAGTGCTGGGACTAATGGCGTATGCCACCTCTCTTAATTTCAGGGTCGTGGGTTTGTGCCCCACATTGGGCACCAAATATAACACAAATTCCAGTTGTTATTAAATGAGAACTCAGAGCCAGATATTGGGGAAAAGCTGGAATATCAGAGAAAGGAAACAGACCACAGTCAAATCTCACTCAGCCAACTTCTCAAGGGAAAAGCTATCTTCCAGTTTCCTCACCCTTGCTCCTTGTCACTTCTACAGAATAATTCTGTCTTCCTATGCTTGCCTTAAATACCTTCTTCACCCAGTTGTTTCACTTCAGGGTTCAACTCAGCATCATATTCTAGAGTTAAGATTAAAGGTGTGAGCTACTGCTATTTAGTAATTAGGCCTTGAATTTACAGAAACACAGAAAGATCTCTGACTTTGGAGTTATAGCATTAAAGGCTAGGTCACTCCTACCGATCTTCCCCACACCCAACCCCCATGCTGGGATTAAAGGCATGAGTTACCACTCTCTGACCCTCCTGGCTTGACTATGGGTGGATCTGTTCTCTGATATTCCAGACTGATATTATTAAATATAAAATATATCACCACAACCCAGTCCTCAAAATAAATAAATTCTGGATTGCTGTCTAACTCTGATGCATTATTCTGAGCACTGGCTATCTCTCCTGTGCTTGAACATAGAAGCAAAAAGTGTATTTGCTTAAAGTAACTAGTTCTTACTTGGTGCCAGTTGACATGCTCAGAAAGGGGGGGATGTTCAGAGATATGACTGCCAGATCCAGGACCTCCTTTATTTATTCATCTCTGCTAAACAGTCAGTTGACTGGCTGTAGTTAAGAATCAGGAGTGAGCCCTTCAGTGTCTCCTCAACACACTGGTTTTCTGGATGCAGTAGTAATCTGCTTTTAATTTTTTTTACAGGACCATATGGCTAGGATTTTCTATAGAAACTGTATTCTGCCAACTGCAGGCAAGAGGTCCCCGCTCAACAGTTCCTGATCTGTTTTCATGTTCTCCTCACTTCCTAGATGGCATCCTAGTTTATTAAACATTTTAGAGCATTCATAAGGCATACGGGTTTGTTTAACCCATAAAAATGTTGGAGGCTAATCTAAAGAATTTGTATCAAGGTTGTGCAGAGTAATGGGGACAAGGGATGCATCTGGAGAAAGGGACAGAGGTCAGAGAAGGTAGAGAGGGGGGAGGGAGGCCATCAAGGGGAAGGAAGACAAGGAAGCGAGGCAGAAGGAAACTGAAGAACGTGCACAACAGTCACTGAGCGATGATACCCTGACTGTGCACTGGGAGTGTCTCCATCGCATCCGGAGACCACACGGCCCAGCTCAGCACAGTAACAAATTACAGGGCTGTATGTATATCCATGAGCAAGGGGATGATTTACTACTGGGGCAACTGGAAAAAAACAGAAAGGGTGCGTGTGTAGGAATGTCCCCAGCCGCTTCAAGGCCTCTTGCTCCACTTCTTGGTGGCCAAGGTTCCTCAAGGAGTTTGATGCCTCTTTAGCCCAGGTCTTCCTGTGGCTGGGGTGCAATGGGAGACTAGCATGTCAGGAAGCCAGCACTGTATTCCTAACTGTAGTACTTTGTGAGCACTCCAACATCAAGCTTCCCATCAGCATCTCCTATATATGACTGGGGGGGAGGGTGCACAGAACCACAGCATCCTGCCTGCAGGGAGGGTATTGTTATCAAGGGGCCAGCTCAGAGGGGTTAGGATGAGAAGCAGGGAGATGTGAATGAGCCGGAACAAAGGCTTCTGTGTTTCTTCAGCTACCCATCAGTGACCAACCAATCATATGGTCAGGATACAGAGGGTCAGGCCAGCCTGTGTTCCAGGTTGGGGAGCAGTGGTTAAGCATGGTCAAGGGCTATACCTGGGGAACAGCTCTTTGAGGTGGCTGTGATATTCTATATATGAAGGAGAGGTGACAAGAGAAAGTAAATTCTTGATGGGGAGAGAAGAAATAGGAAAACATTGGCCAGACTAAGAGGTCAGACAGGGATTCACACATCCTAGAGCTGGAGCATCATCCTGTCCGGCCCCAACATGGAGAGTTTTCTGACAACTTCTTGTTTGTTTGTTTTTGCTTTCTAAGATGCTTGAGTATGTTTGTATACTACCTTTTCTTTTAGAAAGTAGGACTAAGGCTACATGCACATACATTTTTTAAAAAGGAATAGGATAGATAGACGAGACATAAACGGAAGTGTCTGTCTATCCACTGTGGCAGGTGGACAATAGGGCTGTACCATGATTGCTCTTTTCTGTCAGTTTGACTACATTTGGAATCACCATGGAAACACATATGTGGGTGGGTCTATGTTTTAGTTAGAATAACGATTGCTGTTACAAAACACCATGAACCAAAACATCTTGGAAAGAAAGGCTTTATTTCATTTATACTTCATATTACAGTTTATCTTGGAAGGAAGTCAGGACAGGAACTCAAGCAGGTCAGGAACCTGGAGGCAGGAGCTGATGCAGAGGCCATGGAGGGTGCTGCTTATTGGCTTGCTCCTCATGGCTAGCTCCATCTGCTTTCTTATAGAACCCAGGACCACAGCCCAGGAATGGTGCCGCCCACCATGGGCTGGACCCTCCCCCCATCAATCAGTAATTAAGAAAACTCCCACAGCTGGACCTTAGGGAGGCATTTTCTTTTGAGTTCCTCCCCTCTCAGATGATTCTAGCTTGTGTCTAGTTACCATAAAACCAGCCAGTACAGTCTTCAAGGGTGTTTTCAGGTAGGGTTGACTGAGAGAGACCTACTGAGTAGACCTACCCTGCACATGTCATCTACGGTCCTAGAGTAAATAAATAGTCAGGATGAAGCCTGCTGAGCACATGCGTTCGTCTCTCTCTGCTTCCTGGCTGTGGATGTAACATGGCTGGCAACCTCATGTGCCCACCATTGTCTACTGTGAGCCAAAATGGATCCTTCCTTCTTTATGTTGATTTTCTTAGGTATTTGATCACAGCAGTGAGAAAAGGAGTTAAAACATGTGGAAACTGGATGAAAGGCATGGAAAGGAAGAAAGGCTTCTTAGGTATCTTTTCTTTTAAAAAAATGTTTTATTTTTCTATGTGCATGTCTGCCTATGTATCCCTTACTCCAGGCTTCCTCTGTTCCATGTACAAGCTGTCCTGGCTGTTCTAGGGAGGCTAAGAAATCACTTGACCAAATACTCTGAACCTCAGTAAATTGGGATTATTTATTTATTTATTTATTTATTTATTTATTTATTTTTACCAAAATGTCAGTCTGCAAGCCTGCAGCCATCCTCTTGCTGACTCTGAAAACTTCCTTATAACACTGAGAAGGGGCAGGAGGTGGTGGCATGTACTGTGATGTCAGCACAGGAGACATCAAAGCAAGGAGATTGCTATGTGCTCAATGTCAGTCTGGGCTGTACAGCAAGATCCTGGCTTAATTAATCAATTAATAATAATAATAATGATAATAACAATAATAAAAGCAAACAAACCAAACCAGACCAGAGCAAAGTAAGGCATTTAGTCTCACTACTGTTTCTATTCAGCATCATGTAAGAGTCTTTCTCTCTATGAGAATAGGTAAGGGAAAGGAAAAAATACATGTACTGTAAAGGAAAAATCCCCCAAATATATATCTCTTTACCAGTGATGTAATCACTTTCACAAAAACAAAATATTTAGGTGTTCATATCACAGAATAGTGGACAGAACATGCATTTTTTTTTTTTTTAAAAAAAAACAGAATGAAAAAGACCTGCACATACAGTTCAGTATCAGTGTGTGGATCAGAAGGCAATATCAGCCTGTCACGATTTTTGGAAATCCATCTGCAGATATGAAGCTGGTCCTGATCAAGCCCTGGCAAGATTCTTTTGTGAAAGACAAGCTGATTTGAAGATTTACATGGAAAGACAAGTTATTAGAATCATAAAAATAATTTTAAAAAAGCACAAAATTAAGACTACCTAAATCCCCAAACTCAGCCCTACAGCTACAATGATCAAGACAATGCTGTATCGGCAAAAAGACAGACAGGAATCGATTCAGAGGGATGGAGTCTAGAAATAGACTCACACAATTGATTTTTGACAAGAGTACAAAGATAATTCAATGGAGAAAAGAAGGTCCTGTCAGCCAGGGGCTCTGCAGCCACTGGACGCTGCATGGAAAACAAGCCCTCTATCTATAGCTAAAAATTGATCACAGACGTAAATGTAAAATACAAAACCGTAGCAATTTTAGGAGACATGCAGAAAAAGAAAACGAAACATTATGTTCTTGGTTAGATAAACTGTTGTTAAATATGATGTGAAAAAATCTATAAAGGAAAAATTTAAATTATCAAAATTAAAAAGTTTGGCTCTGCATTAAATCACTACTAAAAGAATAAAAGTAAGACACAAACCTAACAACTGTAGAGGAAATTAAAGGCTATTTACCCCCACACTGTGTGCATATGTGTGTGTGTGTGTGTGTCTGTCTGTCTGTCTGTCAGTCTGTCTGTGACTTCTGAGACAGAACATTTCATCTTGGAGGGAAGCTGTTAAGATTTAGGATGTTCTAAAAGGAGGCTCATTAGACTCAGGGAGTAAACAACTTACAAGTTTCAGAAAGTTCCTGAAGCTGACCAGATCTTGTAGACCCACATCTCCCCAAGCTTATGTATGCAGTATGGACTGTTTAGAGGTATCCTCAGACAAGCCCAACTTCATGGCGGACTCACTTTCCAACATGAGCTGCCTGCAAGTTGTGCAGATGTCCCCCATGCCAGGGTGAGCTTTGGTGATGCAGTTGTCTTTGAGTCTCTTCTGCTTCTGTAAGTAACCCATCATCTATGTTCCTGTTGAAAAGGCCAATAAACTCATTGGTTCACCATGTTGAGAGTTGTTATTATCATTACCTTGGCTGTCATTGCTTCCTGTTCTACTTTGCTTTCTATTGCTGTGATGAAATATCATGATCAAAATCAACTTTGGGATGAGAGGGTCTAGTTCAACTTACCATTTATAGCCCACCATGAAGGAAAACCATGGAAGAAACTCAAGGCAGGAACTCAATATACCTCCCAGGATCACCTGCCCATGGGTGGCACTACCTACAATGGGCTGGGTCTTCCCATAGCCATCATTAATCAAGGGAATGCCTCATAGGTTTGCCAACATGCTAATCTGATGGAGGCAATTTCTTAATTGAATGTCTCTCTTTCTAGATAAGTTCAGGTTTGTGTCAATTTGACAAGAACCAACAACAGCTTAGTTTCCTATGTGGGGTGAGTAGATGTTTGTTCACATCTTTGCAGAAATTATTCCCCAGTGATGGGAGTCTTGATTTCACCATGCTCACACATACAATCACACTTGAAGAAATATCTGTGCATGCTGTCATAGCCCATTGTTCTCATTCGCCCACACACCACACATTCACACACATACTTGCCCCTGGCACAATATAAAGCTTGGGTTTTGAAATTGTCATAAGAGGAGCCACTCATTACATTCATCATTTCTTCCTGCTATTTCCTAAAACAGCTGCAAAATTAACTCCATGTTGCTTAATGCAAATATCCAGAAGGCAGCAGCAATTACGGGGCACTTTCTCATGTCTTGAAGTGAGCATGGCCAAAGAGTGCCAGGATTCTAGTTTTTTCTAAGTGACTGTTTTCCAAAGAATCTAACAATGATTGTGCAAATCCTTGCACTGGGGGTTTCTAGAACAAGCATTGTACCCGTATGTGTAGCACAGAATGGCGGCTGATGTCTGAACATGTGGAAAGTGATGCCAATGAAGAGTGGTTGGAAGTGGGGACTACAGAAAACTAGCAAATCCTAGGAGCCAGCCATCCCCATCTTTGACTATATATGTTACTCTCATATTTCCTGAAGCCCCCCCCCACAATGTCCGTGGTGTCAGAGCTTCCATAGACCACCCATGAGCTTGAGCCAAGAGTAAAATGACCTGTTTCTCACATTCATAATAACTCTTTGCACCCACACTTAGAGTGCCACAGCTCAGGGCTTACATTGGGACTTTAGGGGATGGAGAGATGGCTCATGGCTTCTGAGCACTAGCTGTTCTTCCAAAGGATACAGCAGTGAGATAGCACACGACTGTCTAGTTCCATGTGTATCTGACATTCTCTTCTGACTTTCCTGGGCATAGAGCAAGCACATGTGTGCATACATTTGTACAAGCAAAAATTCACACAATAAGTAAATGTAAAAATATTTTTTTTTAAAAGAACCCAAGATGTTCTATCTAGTCCTTGGCACCAGAGGCACTGAGTAGATGCAGACAAGTGCACACATAGGCAACACAGCTCTGTGGATGAAAGCAGAGCTGATTTTTCAAAAAAATAAAAAAATGACAAAGGCAGTGTACTGCTTTTTTCAAGTTTACATACTCTGTCAGTCTGTCCGCCTGCCTGCAAACCTGTGTAATTATGGTCAAAGCAGACTTGTACATGTCCGGTGGTATCACGTAGACCCTCTTGGAGCCTCAGCTCTAAAATAAGATGTATTTCTTTATTTCTTGGAGAATGCAAGTGAGGAAAGGCAAAAATAAAAACCATTTAACGTTAGGGCATCTCACAAATTGTGCCTGGCAGCTGGCTTTGACTCCTGGGGAGGAGATGCATCTGTAAGGTGTTTGGTATGACTTGCAGAAACTGCCCCTTCGGGTGGCACTGGAGGGTAAGGTCAGAGCCATGTATGCCACCTCTTCCAAGGCCCCAACATCTGAGACCCTGTAGTGCCATTTGGAAAAGGACCTGAGGGGGCTGGAGAGATGACTCAGAGGTTAAGAACACTGACTGTTCTTCCAGAGGACCTGAGTTCAATTCCCAGCAACCACATGGTGGCTCACAATCATCTAAAATGACATCTGGTACCCTCCTGTGTATACTGTATACATAATAAATTTTTTTTTAAAAAAAGAAAAGGACCTGACCTTCCCAACACTGCAAGCCAGAAACCAGAAGTCACTACTGGCATCTCGGGGTTTTAGCTTCATTTCTAGTCTTTGCTTTCCTTGGTTTTCCTCCCCTTCCCTCCCCCCCTCCTCTCCTCCCTTCATCCATTTTCCTTCCTGCTTCCTTTCTCCCCTCTCTCTCTTCTCCCCTCTCTTTACCCTCTTCCTTTATCCCCTCTCTCTTTCTTAAGGGCTCTCTCCCTCAGCCAAGTCCACCATGTAGTACAGAACACTGCCCTCAGTGTGGGAGACGCAGTTACATTAAGATACAGGTCCTGCTTCAAAGGATGAGAGAGACGGAAGAAGAATCATGCTCACTCGCTTGGACAAATCCCGGGGAAGACAGTCAGAGGCCTCTAAATGGGTCAAGAAGGAGTCAGATGCAGTGATCCTGTCTGTTGTATGAGGCTTTGGGCACCATCTGGGCCAGAGGTCCAGACCTGCTCACAGCCACCCCCATCACCGCCTACCCCCGCTGAAAATGACTCAGACGCTTATATTAATTTCATCCTGTTTGGCCTATGTCTCAGGCATATTGCTAGCTAGCTCTTTCATCTTAATTCAACCCATTTCTATTAATTGGTTCTGCCATGTGGCCATGGCCGTGGCCCATGACTCACCTGTATGCCTTACATGCTTCTTCCTTGGCGGCTGGATTGAGTCTCTCCCTCGATTCCACCCTCCTTCTGTTACCTATGCTCTGATTCCTGCACCCACTTCTAATAAAGGGGCCAAAACAGTTCCTTTATTTAAAGAATGATATTCACAGCGTACAGAAAGACATTTTCACTTCACCTGTCATAGGTCAGCACATGGAGGAAGAAGACAGACCACATAGCCCTGGCCATCACAGGCAGGAGCAGGGTCCATCTGCCATGCGCTGGCCCTGTTATATGCTCCCCAAAGACACCCGGGCCACTTGAGTTTTCATAACGAGATTGCCCATTTTGAAGCGTGTCTCCACGGATCTATTTAAAGTCCCGTCTGCTGTGCAGTTCACATTTGATATACGAGGAGTTTTGATTTCGTGTCTCATTTATTAGCCTTCATATTCAAATTCAGAATGTGTGATTTCACTCAGAGATCTGCAGAGGACTGTGAGTGTAATGGGGATGCCTCTCACCTCAGGTGGTGTCCCAGGCTGAACCCATTTGAAGACCAGGCAGATGTGGCCGGCAGCAGCCCATAAGCTTGCACCCAGCCCTGGTGCTATGGTGTCGGCTGAGTCTTGAGTCTGCAGCTGATGGTGAGCTCATTAAGGACCCTGAGGCCATCCTGGCCTCCCCTGCAGTCTCAGGAAGGGACAGCTTCCCAAGAGGCCCCTGATTGGGGCTGGCAGGGCCCAGCAGGGGTCCAGCAGCTCCTTGTGACAATGCAGAAGCTTCTCTGCCTCTCTGCTCTGTGAGTGGCGGGCTCAGGGTCTGAGTGGCAGTAGCCAGTGCTGCCTGCTCTGGATGACTCCAAGGTGGGGCTGCCCATGATGCAGTTCTGAATCTCATCTCCTTCTCCTGATTGGCAATTACACTGCCCTGCTTGCTGCAATCAGATCTGAAATCAGCTCTGCCTGTCACTGAGTTGCCTTGCACTCCTGGAGCAACGGCTCTCGATGCACCAGAACTCCGGGTTTAGAATAGGTGGCCATCCTATGCAATTTATTCCAAAAGCCCACCACCAAGTAAAAATGACAGAGTAGAAGAAGGGTCAGGAGCTGAAACCTCACCTACTGGCTCAGGGGACAAGGGAAGGTGTTTGTTGGCCCTAAGTGTAAAGTAAATACAGTAAGCATTGACGAGTGGTCTGTCATCAAGGATTCCTCCCCATTTCCCTTCCACCCTCCCTCCCTCCCTTCCTTCCCTCTGATATCCCAGGATGGCCTAGAACTCACTATGTAGCTGAAGGTGACCTTGAACTCCTGGGATTGCAGGTGTTTATTACCTGGCTCTAAACAGTGCTGAGCCCAGGGCTTCATGCTCGATGGAGTGAGCACCAGACCAACTGAGCACCAGCTCCAGCATCTATCTGCCTGTGCGGAGCTTCTTAAGGTTGCAGAGTCCTCACTGTTTCTCTATTCAAGTGTCAGTAACACCCAGGGTGGTGGTGATGGTTTCTCTTCCCCAGCTCACCCATGCTGCCTGCTAATGCCTGTTCTCAAAGGTGAGCTAGGGCATTTCACACTGCCTGTGTCCCCCAGGGGAATGCAGCTTCGATTGGCATGGAAGTGTGCCTGATTATCACTGCAGGAACTTCAGGATTGTTCAGCCCCTCACCTAGGAGGCAAGGGCATCAGCCTGCCAGAGATCTTCCTGCCCTCAAACTTCAACCAGGTGTGATTTGGGGGACATCCCCCTAGGGGAGAATGCAGCTGTTCAGTTCTTCCCAAGTCATTTCTTTCAGAGTGAGTTCAGCTCCCTCTGCCCTGGGGCCCCGCCCACTCCCCCACCCTAGGTACTGAGTGTTTCACCCCTGCCCTCAGCCCTGGAGACTAACCCTCCTCTAGCCTCCCCTGCAGTCCCCTCCCCCTTTTCTAAGGTGCTACCTGCTCTGTTACTTCTTCTCTCTTTGGGACTCTGAGTTGGTGGCTGCCCCAGCACAGTGCTGCAGCTCACACTACTGATGCTGGGTCCTCAAGGTTCTGGGAGTGAAAAAATCTTTGCTTAGGGAAACAGAGCCAGGCCTTAATGCATCTGGGGAGAAGTCTTGCTAGCCTCCAAGCACCATCCAGACTTTGTAGGCAGTTTCTGGTTGTCTAGTCTCTGCCCTTGCCCTCACATGGTCTGGGCTCTTCTATGTGCCCTTGATCTCGTTCTTAAGAAGTTAGGTATGCTGGATTCAGAGCTGCTTGCTTAGAGGGACCACCTCTCACCTAAACTACTTGCTGCTACAATGGTGGTGTTATAGGGGACTCCTTGGGAGTGGAGGAGGGTGTAAGATTTTATAGATGGAAGAAGTTAGTCATAGCTCACCCCTGCCAGTCAGAGCTCCTAGTCCAGGCCTCCCTCTCTCTGGCTTTCCTAGTTCCAAGCCTGGAAGCCCTTTCTTGTGTGAGAAAGTCCCTGGTCTTCACAGTGCCCTTGTAAGCATTGCCCAGCCTTCCCCTTTCCCTCTTAGGGTTCTACAAGCTGATCCTGAGCCAGGAAGCCTCTGAAGGGTTTGTTTCCGGGTGAGGCAGGGTGGGGAACAGGCTTCTGTGTTAGTTGACTATATAGCGCTGTGATAAAAAGGACTAAGAAAAATCAGCTTCAAGGAGGAAAAAGAGTGTGGCTCATGATCTCAACGTTTTCAGTTCAAGGCCACTGAGCTCTCTCTTGTTTCTGGGCCTGTGGTCAGGCAGAGCATCATGGCTGTGGTCGGGAGGAGCGGAGCTGCCTACCTGTGGGCAGCCTGGAGGCAGAGGAGGAGACACGGGCCAGAGACATGGGCTCTCCACTCTGTGGTAATATGCTGTGTGGGCTCTAAATGAATAAAGTTTGCCTGAAGATCGGAGGACAGAGCCAACCACAGAGTCACGGGGAGAAGTTAATCCACTGGGGCCATAGCCTTGTAAGGGGTATTGGAATACCTACCCCATATGTCTTTGTCTCTTGTGTTTGGTTGCTGGGCCTCGCCACAGGCCTGAGGATGATGGAACTGGGCCTCCACTGGTTGAAACCATGAGCCAGAATAAATCCTTTCACCTTATTGTCTGTAATTCTACAGGATTCCTTCACAGGGAGAGAAAGTTGACTAATGCTATGCTTGTAAAGCAACATGAAAGGCAGAGTGAGCAGAAAATAGGCTTCTAGCTATGGAGCCTGGGTCTGAATCCAGTGATGTCCCCGATTCTTAACTAGCAAGGTGGCTTTTGTGAGGTTAAAAATTGTTTGCAGGGTATCTGAGAACTGGCTGAGGTACAGGAAGCGTTGGCATGTCAGGCTGGGATCCTGTGACCTGGGCAGCGTCTACAGGTCTGAAAGAAATGCTCTGCAATTTGCCTCTGACTCAAATATGATAAATACATATGTGTGTGTGTATATATATATATTTGAAATGTGATAATTAAAAAAAATTCAACAGAGGTGCTGGAGAGATGTCTCAGTCAACAAAATACTTGCCAACCAGTACAAACTTCAGTCTCAGAGCATAGGTTAAAGATATTTAGGCATGGTGGAAGACAGCAATGAGGAGGCTAGAAGCCTACCGTTCTAGTCAGTCAGTAAGATTCAGATTCACTGAGAGACCCTGTCTCAAAAAATAATGCAAATAGTGATTGAGGAAGACAGTCAGTGTCTACTCATGACTAACACACACACACACACACACACACACACACACACACGGATGAAATGAACAAAAACAACACATGTGAATATTTAAACACGAATTACACCTTTGTGTTTTAGTACCAATGTTTTAATTTAAAGCTCATCACAGTGGGAGAAGCACTTTATTTTTTACCAAGATAATAACCTTGGTAATCAATGTTTTTATTAAAAACCTGGAAAGCACTTCTGAGCCACCATGGCACATTCACGAATGCCCCACCCCCTCCACCCGCTCAGGGAAGTACTTCAGCAAACAGAATCACGTTCAATTAGCCCACTAGTGCCATCTTTGAGCCTTACCCTCTTCAAGTACATGCACATGGAAGTCACTATCATGCACCCTGATCTGGCACCCATGTGCATGCTTACTGTTCTACACTGCCTTTCTGAAGCCTGACTTCTTCACAAGACATACAATCTCCCTTCATGTGTCTTTGTCTGTCCAGCACTATGAGGTCCAATCTCTTTCCAGATCCCAACCCACCCCTTCCAGAGGGAATGTCTTTCCATTCCGTTCTCTGGGCTTTGGGGGAGGGCCTTGCACAAACACAGCCTATTTTGCCACTCAGCTGCATCTATGCACAGTTACCCCTCTGTCACAGGCTTCTTAATTCCTTTCTTCTTGCCCACCTGCCCTGTAACACTTTCCGGCAGACTCCTTGCCACCCACAGAAATGTTCACTACTGCAATCATTCTGGTGTCCCTTAACCCAAATCTCCTCCTGTCTTACGAAGAGGACAACGAACATGGGAATATACAGAGAACCTTGCAGACTGGAAATCAAAAAGGCTTTTTAAAGCCTCAGCAGAGGTGGAAAGCCTGGAAGAAGGCCACAGCCCTGTGCCTACTTTGTAGACAAAGTCCTTGTTTTGCTGCATCCCAGTGAAACAGCTGGGAGATTGCAAGATGGCTGAGGGAAGGGCAAAGCAGTGAAAGGCAGGAAAGACAGCACAGGCCTTGATTCTAGGCACACCTCTTGGAGCATTAGGGGCTATCTCCTGAAGATGGGACTTTCTTCACAATACCTAATTTACATTAAGTAAGAAGAGGGATTTATGTCTCACAAACCCATTGCTCTCCATGTGTGGGGACACAAGTGGTTGAGCACAGACATCTAGACACTGTGGTGGCCCCAGAAGAGATGCCAGGGTTCCTAAGGACATGGCTTCTCTGAAACTAGTTCACAGCAGACAGGAAATAGAGGCCTTCAAGCCTAGCTGGGGTGACTCCTTTCTTATGGGTGTTTGATGTTTTTAATGTTCTTTATTCCAGACCCCAGACTCCAGCTTCTTTGTTTTCTATTTCTGTCCCAGCAGCTGTTAGAGCAGCGTCTGCGTCCACCACAGCTGTGGCCAGTTGCTTCTCCAGGCTTCCTGCAGTGCCGAAGGCAGGCTCCTGCCCATCGTTTTTAGATCTCACTGCACATTCAAACGTTGCCTTTCCATCAGAAGCCCAATTTGGAACTGAAGGTGAAGGTCCTCCTGGTCAGTGCCACTCAGACACATGACAACATCCTCCAAGGTCCTAAGCTTCTAGGCCATTTGAGTATGTTTCTCAAGCATTCTCTGTTGTACTATCGTCTTGGGAAATAACAGCTATGACCGTGAACAATTAAAATGCCTCTGGGACACGGAGCTAGTTAAGTTTGGTTGGTCAGAGGGCAGCAGGTATTAGATCAAACTAGGATTATTGGTTATCCACAACTTTGCCAAGGAGCTGACCAGTGAAGGAAGGCCACTGGCCTCTGACTTCAGCAAGCTCAGTTATTGTACGAAAGCCTGGAGAATATTCTCTAATCCTATACAGCCTGACCCAGGTTCCAGAGTTTCCTTGGGAGAAACAGTCTGAGAAACTTGCCTGAGACAGATGTCATTGGTGAGGAGATTCAAGGCCAGGGCTCTTATGGTGGTGGGGGCCTCAGTGTCTTGGACAATCTCTTCTAGAATTAGAATTGTCCAGGTGGCATATTCTGACTCTGTGGAGGATTCTACCCTCACAAGGAATGTGTCTTGTGGTGAGGGGAAAACACACAGACTGTTGCACACACACACACACACACACACACACACACACACACATACACACACACACACTTGGTGAACACATGAAGTATATATAGCTAGAATCGAGGGAACCTTAGATATGTCTGCTTTCCTATGCAATTTATCTTACTTGCAAAACATTTATAATTTGCTTACTGCCATATTAAAATCTAGATAAGACTGGTTTATAGGAGGCCCTCGTTCCTTCCTTATCTCCTTTTGAGACATCTTGTAATAAGACATCCCCCCCCTGGTCTGTAGTGCTTTTTCAATTTTCCAGTCAATGCAGCTGACACCAGATAATTTCAACACAAGGGGCATATAACACTGGCCCCATATGAGCGGTGACCTAATTTAGTAACTCTTGGGCTGTTTATCCACAATATCTTGCCTGTGAATATTTGAAAGTGCATAAGCATTGTAATCTCCCGGGGGAAAGGAAAATAGAGTGCCACGAAAGTCTCCCTGGTCTCAGAAGATGATGAAGCAAATGAGGCTGTGATGCAGTTGAGAACCAGACAACCGCATTGGTTATAATTGGAATTTCACCATGTGGGATCTGTATACTGGCCCTCTGGAGCCTTCTCCCTTCATCCATCCTCTCTTCTTGCTCAGCATCCTTGAAAGCATCCTGGATGCTTTCAGTCTTACATGGTTCTGGAAGAGCAGGACAGTGGGATATCGATGGTCAAGGTCTAGATGTTCTTCTCAGCAGTTATGTGGGTCAGTTCCACTGAGAGAAAGCATGAGTTGTCACAGCACAGAAGCACTTTGTCCAAGCACACACCAGCCATCCTACATGTCCAAGGCACCATTTGAGCTGCTAATAGGAGGCTGATGTCTTCAGCAAGACATGTGTCCCATTTGAAGGTATTACCTTAGCAACTATTAAAAATATATAGTGTGAGGCTTGCGGGGAGTAGCTCAGTTGGTAGAGTGCTGTCTGCCATGCTCAAGGCTCTGTGTTCTACCCCTGGCATTGTCTAAAACTGGGCATGGTAGTCCACACCTGTAATCCCAATATTCAGGTGGAGGCAGGAGCATTAGAACTTCAAGGTCACCCTCATCTATGCAGTGGGTTAGAGTCTAATCTGGGATACCTGAGAGCCTGTCTCTAGCAAACAATAATAAATAGATAGACAGACAACAGTGTGATTAGAGACTCACTCAGATGCTTCTGTTCATTTCTTATTAAACAGAAGATCCTTAGAATGATATTTTGCCAGAAAAGCATTCCCCAATATCAATTCATTTACCCATAAAATCTTAACAGTGTTTGGTATTTTATAATTTTTATCTTAGTTACACAGAATTCAGCTAAAATCTGAAGAGTAAATGGACATACAAATAATAGACATCAGGATATCTCCTTTTACAATAAAAATAATTTTAATTTTATTCAAAATCATCTCTGAGACATTTCCAGTTTATTGGCATAGTAAACTTAACTTTACATTTTTTTCTGATTTGTTTCAAGTTGATAATACAACCCCCAAATAAACATATTGAATATATTGTACATAATCCAAGCCTTATGAATGTAAAATGTTCATGGTGTACTTTAGTAGAATATATTGAAGATATATTTTTATTTGTTATTAATAAAATAACATAATAAATTTTTTTAAATTTACAACTTCAGTTCTAGATATCTGTTACCTAAAATATTATATAGAGTACTTTGATACCTTTAGTTTAGTATTAAAGTTTACTGGGACTAGCCAGATGGCTCGGATATAAAGGATATTAATGCCAAGCCTGGTAAATTGAATTAGATCCCTGGGACTCACAGAATGGAAAGAAATGACTGTATGTATCCTCTGATTTCCATGTGTACCACGACAGACACACACACACACACACACACACACACACACACACATACACTCACACACTCACATGTAAACGAATACATATAAAATATTAACTTAACAAACATGTTTCCTTGTGGCTTCCATGGCCCGAGTCTGATTTCATACAGCTCTAAAACTTTAAGTTATTCAAGAATGGAATTTCTAGAAAGAACTTATTCTTGTTTGGAATAGACTGCTTTCACAGAAGGCGATTTCCTGTTTAGAATTTGTTTGAGTGGTGGCGGTTAGACCTGGTGACACATTTGCCGGGACAAATTAAAGCCAGGAAATGTCAAATGCTGACTAGAAGTTTGGAAATAACACAGAGAGATTCCTTATGACACCATAGAATCCACATAGTGACTCCTAGACTCCACCGTCCAGCACTGGAAACAAGGGTCTTCAAAAGTGTCTATAGGGTTTGTGGATTGCTGGCTGAGATCACAATGTAATTAAACAGAATTAAAGCTAAAATAGAAAGAATATGACTTAAGTGATAAGTACAACTCTGTGGCACTCTTCCTCTTCCCAGTTCTTCCTTCTCCATTTCCTAGAGGATCCTGGGAAGGTCAAAGGTTATTGGCAAAAGACACGAAGCCAGGGAAGAGGCGTTAATAAAGTCACATTAATGACCAAGCGCTGTGGCCAGTGAAGTTCACATCTATCGTGCTTTTTATTTAATCCAACACATCTCAAGTACAGCCATTTCTGTAGCCAACATCGAAAATAATCAATGAGCTCTTTCTCATTCACAATCTTAAAATCCAGGTGTGTGACATTCCGAATTTTGGGTGCTTAGGGGCTGTATGTGGTGGCCATGGAGTTAACATGGAGTCTATATTATCTATGGCATTCTGGGAGCAATCCCGGAATAAATACAGACAGAAAGTGTAAATCAGGAAGCAAACTGACAGGCCAATCAAGTTGTCCAACTTGGGACAAAGCCAGATTCTGAAAGAACAGAAGGAAAGGCCCTAGGCTTTCTGGGCCTGGGATTCACTCACTCTGCCCTGTGTACCTAGGCCAGGGTTCTTCAAGTTCTGTGCCTGGAGGTCAGGTCCCCAGTCCCCGATGAACCATCTGGGGTTCAACTGGAACACAGCTGTGGAGCTGAGGAATGCCTTGTTCTTGAGTGTGAGTCAGTCACTTGTGAATATGAGGGGCGATGTCTGGCACTTGAGAGTGCAAGTGTGGAAGCTAAATGTGTTGCACGGGAACTACGCCTCCGGCTTTGGAGAGTGCAAGTGTCTATGACCATATAAGGAAAAGGGTCTGCATGGGTGTGGGAAGGGGAGGGAGGGGGGGCAAGTGCAGGGCAGTTTCCCAGAAATGAGGAGGGTCCTCTGGCAGAGACTTGTCTTTGGTTACCAGCCCTTCCAACCCTCCTAGTCCCCAGGACATCTGCAGTACTTCAGTAGACACCCTGAACATCTACAGGGAGCCAGGTACTGCTACATACAGAGAGCCCATCTTGTCCATGCTGTTTACATTGTGCTGGCCTCCCAATGACAGTGGTGTCCAGATGACTGCCCTATAGCCTTCCTGGTTTGGAACAGCCTGGGATGCCCAGAAAAATCAAATCCAAATGAATAAGCCTCATGGTCTACAGAATCTCATCTCCACTATTTTTTTTTTTCAACATTTCTCTTGTGTTTGTAAAACAATACTTTGGAACATTACATGCACCCAAGCCCTCCCCATTCAGGCTCTCAGGAACCGGAAAGGCTCCCCAGGAGGGTTGGGTACATGGGGGAGGCCTTATCCACGACAGGAAGACATGCAGGCAACCTTTCTATCTTGGAGTTGAGCCTATTAGAACTGGTCTGGTAGTTTTCTTGGTGTTTAACGGGAACTTACTCCACCCAGGGAGAGGAGAGCAGCTGAGTCCCGTGAAGAAGTAGGGAACATGTCAATAGAGCAGGGTGGCTCAGACCTGTGATACTAGCATTCAGTAGGCTGAGATAGGTCAACTGCACTGAGTTCTAGGCCAGCTTGAGTTACAGAGGGAAAGCCTGCCTCAAAACAAAACAAAAACCAAAACAGAAAGAAAGATGTAATACACTAGAGGTCCCTGGGACCAGTTATTGAAGGAGAGATAGAAGCTGCCTTACCCATAACCTTGGGCCTCCCCAGTGTCCTCAAATTCCTCCCTAATAGGTTGTGTGCCTGGAGCCCAGAGGATATACTTCCGGGTTCTAGCAGCAGGCATACTATAGGCCATCCACTGCTGGGTCCCCATGCTCATCTCCCACCCTGAGAACTGAAAACCTCTGATCAAGAGCATCCTTTCCCATCCTGGTTGGGGGTGGGGATGTTAGGGAGAGAGCATAGACAGAAGTTACATGAGCCGCTGAAGGGTCCTGTGAAGGGACTCTGCACTGAGGTGGTTTGGGAGCACTGAGGCAGCCAGCCTGCTTGCTTCTCTAGGAAGTATTGCATGGAGTTCAAGCTAATGAAAAGACCGTCAGCACCCATGGTGTCCTCATCCTGACTCTTTCCATGCATTTCCATGCATTTAAACTTGCAAGCAGCTGCAAGAGAAAACAGAAAAGCCTCAAATGGCAGTTGTTCGAGCCAGATGCCCCAGTTCAGAAGCCCAAGGATAGTTTGTAAAGTTTTTCAAATCCTCTAGCGAGAAGTGACTGCAAACTGGCTCCTCCCCACACCCTCCTCCTGTCCCCAACAACAGAAGCAGCTTTGGACTTTGAAACTTGTCACAGACAGACACACTCAAGAGAAGGCTGCTCATGAATTCGGGTCGTATAATTTTCAGAGTCTGATGTCTTGCAAGGATGACATGACGGTGGCAGCCAAGGGTCCAGGGCATCAAGTCTGAGCAGCTGCTGCCGGGCTTTGAAAGGCCCAGGACAATGGGCGTGCTGTTCCCAGGGCAGGCCTCTAGCATTTGCATAGACTGTTCTGCCTGGTTGACCAGGGGCTGTCTTGCTCAGCATTGTCCACAGATCACTTCAAGATGGCAGAGGTGACAGGATTCAGGTGAGAGCTGAAGTGGAATGTTGTCCAAAGGGCATGAGGAGGAACTGTCCTGGGAAACTTAACTTTGAGCTAGCTAGCAGGGATTCTAGTATTTGCTTTTGAAGATTTGATGGAGAGGAACACTGACTTTAAGAGGAGCTGGGGGGGGCAGTTGTGGGAACATCCCGGGGTACCCTCCCCCCTCGTCTAACAATCTATAAATGTGATGAACCAATGAGTGTTCTCTCTTGGATGATTTTAGCTACGCTGCCGAAATGGAGGGCCAAGGCTGTTACAGTATAAAACTTCTCCTGAAATGACATATTAAAAAATTGACACCGAGGTGGGGGCTGGAGTGAGGGTCACAAAGCCAAAATGTAGAACGGCTCGAGGGCAGAGGCAGACCAGACCAGATCAAGGCGGTGCTGGTTAACGGGTTTTGGTACTTCCGGAGAAGTTTCCTCTAGGCTCAGCACCTCCAGCACCAAATGATTTTTTCTCTCAGAGCTGATGTTTTTGATCTCAGCTGAGAAAGTTTTTGTAAACACGAACTTTCTCCTTGGAGCTTTGGCACCACAGTCCACCACCTTTAACTCCACTAGGTAGGACGGAGAGGCTGGGAAACAAGGGCTCATTTCCACGCCCACAGCTCCTAAGTAAACATTGCCAGTTCTTTTGCTTAGAGGACCAGGATTCTGATGGAGGAAATTCCAGGGGAGGGGCCTAAGGCGCAGCGGTGGGTAGGTTAGGGGTGAGGTTCCATGATTAAGATGAGAGGGAGCATTTTTCTGCATCTAAATAGTCTACGGCCTGGCGCGTCTGCAGCATCATTTCTGTCAGGTCAAAAGCCCTTTATTCCCACAGGCAGTTTTGTGCCTCTCGCAGGCCGTGGTCCCCACAAGGTCTGTCTCCATCTCCTCCTTCACATCCTCTGTGTGCCTATTCCTGTTCATCCCCACCCAAGCCTAAACAGGTGTTAGCAACCGTGTGGCATCCAGATCTGCAGGGAGCTGACCGGCTGCTGGCACCGGAAGAACCTGGGGAAATGATGATGCTTTTGAGTTCCCACCCGTGTTACACTGCGGATTGCAGCACCGCTCATCTTGGGAATATAGCGATTAATCCAGCCGCAGGTTTCCAGATAAGTGACTGCGATGGAGACTGTTGGCGAGAAAATAGACAATTATCCGCTGTTAGCTTTACATAAAGATCGCATTAACTCAAATTAGTTATCAGACAAAAGAGCGTCGGCAAGCGCGCCCTGCCCGCCCGCTCCTTGCACGCGGGCACCTCGGGGTGCAGCCGGGCAAAGCGCGGGGCTGGGCTGAGGCCTCACGACGTGGGGCCGGGAGTGGGAGCAAACAGAGGGGGACCTAGGCTGGTGTCACTCGTGCTGTGCTGACCTGGATGCCATGGGAAGGGGCTGCCTACAAAGTCGGATTAGCCCGCCCCCGAACTCCGACTGGTCCCACACTCGTCCCTTCTGCAAGCTCTACGCGCCGAGCCAGCCAGTCCTCGCTGCCGGTAGTCCTTTCGTCTCTGGCAGGGATGTCATTTAATTGTTCTAGACGTGGCTCCTCGCTCCCCACTGCCCTGCTAGGTGCACCGGACTACCTGGTGATGCACCCCATTCGCGGCCCCCGGCCACTGTCCCTCCCACCGCACTTTGTGGCGGTCGCTCTCCGTAGGACTCTAGCAGAGAGGAAAACATGAAGATGAGCTGAGGAAGGACAGGACTTGGGGCGGTGGGGAGAGTGGGGGGTGCTGAGAGTGGTCTGAGACAGGAACAGGTCAGTTCGGCCTCGACAACCCAAATTACGCGCTGTCGAGGCATCGCGCGTCTTGGCCACCTTGATTCTCCTGTATCCCCCTTAGCGTGGACACCAGCTTTCACGAACAAGATAGATTTCACGGACCGCTGTCGGTGGGAACAAACACAGCGCCCAACATCTCGATGGGCTGCAGCGCCCAGCGGGGACCCCACTGCCGCAGGCGCACGCTGGCAGTGGCGCTTGCTCCCGGTCGGCCTCCCCGGCCCCGGGGTCCCCGGCCCCGCTGAATAGGGCGGATAATGACCCCCGGTTCCCAAGGCAGGCTCTCTGCTGCCTGGTGAGCCTTGGATTTGTGTGGTCCAAGCCTTTCCCAGCTTGTCCCATTCTGTCACCGGGATAAGGGGCTCCCTCGGCTCGTTTGCACCTGCGTCGCTTTTGGCTCCTTCAGGAATGCGCTGAAGCTTGTAATCAGCTTTGTGAAGCCATTGAGTGCACGGCTGAGTGAAACTTCCAAAGCTCGAGGAAAACTGGCCGGCTGAATAGAAGCCAGCATGGGGCTGCTCTCCAAGCCTCCGCGCTGCCAAATTCCAGCAGAGTGCCTCACAATCGCCTTCCCCACACTGAGAAAAGTGAGAAAAGAAAAGCAAAAATACCAGTCACCGGGGTTAGCTGTTTGTTCCCAGATTAATGGCAAGCGGCTCCCTCCTACTCCACCCCCTCCACAAAGCTCACCAGTTCAGGAAATATGACAGGGAAGGGACGGCAGTTATTAATAGCTCCCCAGCTGATGTCACACCCCGGGCGGGGGGCTTCTGGGGCTCTGGAGGGTCCTTCATTCTCGGTTGCTGGATTGAGCTTCTGTGGCCACGTGTGCCTTAGGCCTAGTAGTTGAAGCTCATCTCAGCTTGAGCAGAGATGCAGATGAAGCCACAGAATCCCAGCCTAGCCTAAAGGCTCCAGAGAGGAACCATTAACGACCTAGCTCTCTCTACAGAGGCCCAGCAGAGGCTCTGCCACCCTGCAACAGGTGTCCTGGGCCTCTCTTCAGAGGAGTAGGGAGGGAGCATTCTCCAGTCTAAGACTCTGCCGTTCTTGGTGACTCCAGGGACAGAAGTACCTCGGGGTAGCAGCTACTGCAGATGTCTCCCCCTCTTCTTCAGGCATCAGTGATTTCTAAGAGTCAAATTCTTAAGTATTTCCATGTGCCTCACAGTCCCTGACTCACTCTCCCCCACTCAAGATAAGTGAAGGCTCCTCTCTGGAAAACAAAATCTTTGCCAGCCAACCAAAGACCAGGCCACTTGCCAAAGGCAAAGCCATTCTGCTCAAGGTCTAGGCATACCTGTATTCTGGGTGGCTGTTCATCTACCGAAAGCTCTTCCTTGTATAGCCAAACCAAGTTCTAGAACATGTGTATGCAATGCTCATGTGGAAGAAGCACACACACTTGGTTACTGCATGGATGCTGACTGGTCCATCTTTGAACGTGGCCCGTGAGGAACCTTGAGACAGGAAACCTAGAACCCTTTCTCTACTCAGTAAATGCCTGTAGGAATCAGTTGGAGAAAAGAAAGCAGAGGCCACATTGTGATTTACACATAAAAATTTGCTTCACAATGGTTGTGGATTTTCTTAGCTAATTAATTTCTTCTATCCTGAACGGGAAGCCAGTCCTTTCCTGAGAACACCAGTTTGTGTTTGAGCTGGCCTTCTAGCAAAAAGAAGCTCAGTTCTGTGGGGTTCTTGTTGTAATATCTTGCTTCTGTGGGGGCCTCATAATGTCTGACTGTGGCTCTATGCTATAAATAGTCCCCTGGTAGATCGAAAGGCTTAATGGGCCTCTTTAAATACCTAACTTATTATAAAGCCCTGGGGAGAATAACATTAAGAGTCGGGGAGGAACAAGAAGCACGCTCCCCCTGTAGAAGTCCTATTACAGTGTTCTTGGTTGCACTCTCATGGTGCAGAGTGGGCAGGAATTTTCCTATTTATACACCTTAATGCACAGTGGAGGCTAGAGCACACGAGAGTCTGAGAGACAGCCTGTATGAGCAAAAAGAAAACTAAATTTAAAGAGGTCGAGGGACTGTCCCGGAATTGCTCAGGAGCAATTATCCACACCTGATCATGTCTTTAGAAGAAGCATCAATTGGAGCATGGTTCTACTTTCAAACATCCTTTATAGTCTAGTGAACTAGCAAGGAAACCCTCCCTTTCAGACAGACCGGGATGGGCACATTCGCCAAACTTGGCACAATGAGAGAATGTGGGACTCAAGGAGAAGTTAAATGACTCCGGGCACCCAGAGGCACTGAGCCCTCTGGACCTCCCAATGCACACCACCCACCCTGACATTCAAAGTTTACTTTTTTATTGCAAAGTTTGATGTGATGTTTTCAGCGGCTCCTCGCCTTCCAACCACTCTCAGTAACAAGTCAGGAGGATCTGCAGCAATTCAGAAATTAGTGAAATTTTATTCCTGGTGGGGGCACTGGATTAAGAGGCCGAGAGAGTGTGAAGCCAGTCAACGTGTAATTGCATGATAAGGCTCTCACGAGGAATTTATTGGCCAAGTTGCTATTTCTATTCCTTCCTAATCTCGTTTAGCACATTCGTTCTCTGCAATCTGTCTTCATAATCTCCTGTAGCAGAATGGCAGCCAATGGGAGAGCATGAGTGTTTGGAGAGTGGAGGAAATATGCAGAAGTGCGATAAACTGATGCTAATTACCCATATTTAGGACCCCGAGTGCAGAAGATCAAGGTTTCCAAATAACAAACCAGAGCCAATGATGATGGCTTCCTTGTGTGGAATATATCGGAGGGGACCAGATAAGGGTTTCACGGGCAGCAGGGATTTATTGGTCAAAGGCTGTACCTTCCCACTCCCCCACTTTTACATAGCAGTAAATTATTTCGGCTAAATTCGCCAGAACATCACTCTTTCATTTGGCGATGTGCCGTGACTTGCTCTTTCTTTGTGTCCATTCAATGCAAATCCTTGTAGTGTAACATCAGCTGATAAGAAACAAATAATTGAAGTCATAGGTAATTCCCCTTAAACCGTGCCTATAGGAGGGTCCCAGGAAAAAGTGAGATGAGGTAAAGAGCAGGGGGCTGAAATGGAAGCAGCATCACCTTCCGCCTCAGACCATATGGCTAGCACCCTGAGCTCACAGCATTGGCTCTTGCATGTGACACAACCTCTTGCTGACAAGGAGAATCACTTCCAACATTTCATTAGCAGGGCTAATGCTCTCACCTAGAATCTTGATCATCTAATGGTGACAATCATGATGATGAGCATCAAATAATAGGAAAATCAGTATTTTCTCCCAGGACCTCAGCATCACTTAGTGTTTGCCACTGGCCCTGTTCCATTGTAACTCCTGGCTCAGAGAACAGACCCAGGAGGGGTCAGGCTGCCAAGCCGGTGGCAGGTGAAGGTGAGTTCTTGGCTTGGCGGTAGTTGTCTCCTAAAAGCTTTAGAGAACATTGAACAGCAGACCACTGCAAGTATGCAAGTTCATTTTAAGATTCATATGTTAACTAAATGCAGCCAATGACTTGCTTTATTCTTTGAGAAACTCTATGGTGTTTGTCTGCAGCTTTTCCAGGCTTTTGGAGACAGCAAAGGGTATTCTCTGTTCGGTACCTGTGGTGGAGCCGTATTGACATAAAAGGTGTCCTGCTTCAGTTTGGGGATATAGTTTACAACTCCTGCATAAAAAGGTATTGGGCAGACAGCTGGTCTTGTCACAAATTATTTTTTCATTCTAGATCACATGAACTACAAACTATGTTGAGCTTACCTCCGTGGTACACACCTTTCCTCTGTATTCCAGAAAACCTGGAGGGCCTTTCTATTCCATATATCACTGTGAAAGAAAAACAAAACATAACAAAACAAAACATAACAAAACAATGGCAGTGATTTTCTGCTGAAGTTAAAGTGCATCAGTCTCTAGAGGGGATAAAACATGGCCTGTGTGTATCTTAGAACCCAGGCAATTGGGATAAAAGGTTTTATGAACTGAATAATGAGTCTGTAACACATATATACACAAATATAAATCTCCAGACCCAATGGGGTGACAGGGTCCCTTGGTCCACCAGCCTTTCTCCTACAATTACAGGAAGTTAGCACACAGGTCTAACTGGCGTCCAGTTCTTCCTTGTATGTGTTTTGTATGCATCTCTGAGATATCCTCACCACTTAGTGAGACCACTGGTTGTCTGTGAAAGCTAGCAACTGTTATTTTCAAAATACATTAAATTCAGGAGACATCAACTAGTTGAACTGTACGGATGGAAGCAAATTGACTAATTCTTTTTAAATGATTCTTTTTTGCATTCTTGAAGACAGACACAGAGACCAGCCTTGACCTCACAAACTGTCTCAGAGCAGAAATGAAAAAGCACAAAGACAGGAAAGTCACCATATTATTATTATTCTCCTGCAAGTATGTGTGTGTCTAAAGGTATGATCAGGTGTGGATAAATGTGAGCATGTGTGTGCTCTCACAGATGTGTTTGTTTATGAAGGCATAGGCAAGTTTGTATCTTTGCAGATGTGTGTGTATATATGTGTGTCCCTGAAGGTACATATAGGTGTCTGTATTTCTACAGATTTGTCTGTGTATGTAGGTATGAGCAGGTGTGAGCCTGGGTGTAAATGTGTGTTTACCTGCAGGTATGTGTAGGTATGTTTGTGTGCAGGTATAAACAGTTATCTGTACAGGTTTGTATCCCTACAGGTGTGAAAGGTCTACAGAAAGGTGTGTGCATATGCTCATGGGTGGATCTGCACCTTAGCAGCCCACAGAGACAACACTTAGTATCTCCCCGCCCCCCAGTGAAGCCCAGGTGGAGAGGGATCCAAAGAGGTAGAGAGAAGAGAAAACCAGAGGAAGGGTCTGGGCTGGTGTCTTTCTGGGATCCACCTGCTCACTCTAGCGCTCCTGAATGCTATCTCAGTGCTCACTCTCCAGAGTTAGGGCTAGGGGTGGACAGCAGTGCTGGTCCTCATACCTGGTCCACTGACGCTGCACCTTCAGGAGCCACATGATCCTCTCTCATCAGCTTGGCTTTCAGGAACCCTGCTTCCTGCCTCCTTGCTGAATCCTCTTCACAATCTCGAATTACAGCCTGCTGACAGCAGATGTTGGGGCATCTGCAATAGACAGGGAACTCTGGTGATTGGCTCAGGCTGGTTAGGGGTGACTGCAGAGGCGCTTGGAGTGTTGAAATACACTTTCAGCTCCAATGACTCCAAACAGCCTCCCAAGGAACACACACAAACACAACAAGGTGGGACTTGCTTGGCATTTGTCACCGAGACTATCCACTCCATGTCTCTTCCAGCCCTGTCTATTTTTGAAGAAGCAGAAAGGTTCTCACATCTTAGCCTATGGAGTGGTTGGCCCCTGATTCATTGTGAAGCTATAGGGGCTGACAGGTCACCACAGGGTTATCCCCAGACACATGAAGCTCTCCCTGGTTTTTCTATACTTCAAAGGTGGAAGAAACGCCAGGCTGAGTCTCGCCAATCATTATCTCCGTGTTGATGTGTTAAATGAACCCTTTGCTTTAGAGGTTGTAAATGACAAGATTTTTACCATTAGAGTAATTTCTACCTATTTCCCTGTAGATGTGTCAGACCCTCATAGAAAAGTCCAAATTTGTCTGCTTGACACATGTTTAACACTTCTCCCCTTCTCTAAACTCTAGCATGCTTAACTACTGTTTGCCTAGATGTCAGTCTTCACCTATGGGGTTTACCTCTTGAGGCCTCTGAGAGGTCCCCAGCCTCAACTCCAGACAGCACTGTGCTTCAGCTGCTAAAGTGGGTGATTACTGGAATATTTACTGTAATTGATAAAAATCACAGGAAATGACATTTTTATTAGTCATTGACGACTCCAAACCAACACCTAAAATGGATGTTATGCCTACAGATCTATTAAAAAAAATTCTTCCAAAATCAAAACTTCTTGCTAGTCCTTAATTCCATGAATTTATCCAGCCTCATTTTAATGCGCTATGACCAAAAGGAATTTCCTGCAGTTTGGACCTGTTGTGTGGGGGCTTAAATGAGCATCAGGGAAACATGCTCAGAGACTGGGGATGTAGGAATGGCTTGGACAAGATCTGAGAGGCAATGTGGGCAAAATTGTTGTGTCTGTTACCTGTTGGAGACTGGTGTCTATAGATCTACGCTCTGCCATGGATCACTGAGTCAAGCTGTCTAAACAAATAAACAGCCTCTGAGAAAGTATACACATTCTCCTCCCCACAGCCTTCTCAGAGAACCTCAATTACCTGTTCACAGACCTAGGCTGAGCCCCACGGGGTGGGCAGTAACTATGTGCATGGACTTGGGTGGAGAATGAAGTGGTATCAGCCATGGTGTGGGCCACAAAGAAAGGCATTGATGTTGGAAACTCACTGGGCTGCAAGGGCATGGGAAGGGGCCTCAGGAATAAAGGTGCAATCTCACATGCTAAGAATTTTTCCACTCTTTATGCTGTCCTGTGAACAGCCCCATGCATAGTCAGTCACAGGACCTGGGGGCAGTGGGCTGAGGAAGTGGGCACTCTATGGGGGTGGGCTCCCACAGATGAGTGAGTGAGAGAAAAAAATGCAACAGAGACAAGGCAAGAGGTTGGTTGCTTGAAAAACAAATGAAGAGATTTGGATGAGGAAGGGTCAGCCATTGTGCAGATACCTAGGCAGCGGGGTAGGAAAGGCTTCCAGTCATGTCCCCTGTGGGGAATTAGGGGTTCATAGGGAGCTGTGAAATGCTGAGTGGGCTGTCACGTGAGGTAAGGTGGAAGCAGGGTGGCCTCCATGGCAGTGCTTGGCTCTGACCAGGCTGGGCGCTGATCATGATGTGAAGGAGGCTTTGGGATAAGGAGTGGAGAGGGGCAGGGTGATGGGGGTCTGGGAAATAGATGTTGGCTGCTGTTGTCATCACGGATCCCTTGGACCTTTAGAACAGCCCTGTCCTTGGCCTTGTGCACAGGGACAGTTCTTATTTAACCTGTGTGACTTAGTCATACAGTGAATTATTAGCCTTGAACCTGGACCTGGCTGATTCTGGCTCACGGTTGACCCTCTTGTCCTAGTACTGGGGACCACCGTGAGACCAGGCAGTAGAAGATGGAGGAGAACGGGAGGATCACCATGTCAGACAGTAAGAAGGAGGGCGGGGATGTGACTCATGATGAAGCATCCCAGGTACCAGACACTTCTCAGATGGGCGCCAAAATGGCATGGGACTTTCTTTGGACCACCAACTCCCAAATAATGACATGGAGACTTCTTATTAATTATGAAAGCTTGATCTTAGCTTAGGAGGCTTGTTCCCAACTAGACTTTAAAACTTAAATTAACCCATTTATATTACTCTACATCCTGCCACGTGGCTCATTCCCTCTTCTCAGTACTATACATCTGACTTGCTCTGCATCTTATGGGCAATTCCCACCTCAGACTCTTTCCTAGCGCTTTTATCTTTCCTGCTCATCCTCTCCTGCCTAGCTATTGGCCATTCAGCTCTTTATTAAACCAATCAGAAGGTGCCTTAAGCAGAGACACATCTTCACAGTATCCAAAAAGATTATCTCACAACAGTGAGGTAAAAGTTTTCAATGGTGGTACTATCAAAGAGGAAGCAGATGTTCTGGGAACATGACCAACACACAGACAGGCTCATGCAATATCCTACATAAACATTCCACACATGCATTCGCTCAAAAAGGCTGCTCTTTGCACAGAGGCCCAGCCCAGGAATTTGTTCTGCATTTGAAAAACTTTAAGGGCAGTTTTGAAGGGTAAAGCATAGGTCTGGGGAGATGGCTCAGCTGGTGAAATGTTTGCCTTCTAAGTATGAAGACCTGAGTTCAAGCCTTAGCACCTCTGTACAATCCAGACATAGTGATTAGTGCTGAGGAAGAAGAGAAGTGGATTCCTGGGCCTCACTGGCAAGCCAGTGTCACTGAATTGGTGACCTCCAGGTTCAGTGAGCTGTCCTGTCTCAGAAAATAAAGTGGAGCGTAATTGAAAAAGGCCCAGGACATTGACCTCTGGCTTCCACATGTATATGTTTACATAAGCACTCAAATATACACATGAATACACACACACACACACACACACACACACACCGGAATGATCCCCATCTAAAAGAAGTATCTGCAGTGTTCTCATCAGCAAACACACGTGCGTGAGACAGTCTGGCCGCACTAATTCCAGCCTTCTTCCTGCAGCAGGCTTATAATTGCCCAAGTGGATCCTGCGATGGCTAGTCTTGGTTGTCAACTTGACAGCATCTGGAGGTGCACAAGCCACTGAGTGTATATATTCCAGGGATTTTTGTTTTGTGTTTTGAGACAGGGTTTCTCTCTCTGAGCATAGCTATGTAGACCAAGCTGGCCTCAAACTCAGAGATCTGCCTGCCTCTGCCTCCCAAGTGATCTGTCTTTCTTTTTCCTTACGTCTTTCCTTCCTTCCTTCCTTTATTTTATTATTTCTTCCTCTCTTTTTTCTTTTTTTAGGACAGTGTTTCTATATGTAGCTCTGGCTGTCCTGGAACTTGCTCTGTAAACCAGACTAGCCAGGAACTCCCAGAGATCCACCTGCCTCTGCCTCCCAAGTACTAGAATTAAAGGTGTGTGTCAGCACCGCCTGGCTTCTAAGTGCTATTTGTTAATCAGACTATTTCAAGTAGGGAGACCTACCCTGAATGTACCACCTCCTGATGGTAGATAGGACATGAGGCAGTCTGGCAGAGTGTACACTGTGTTTGCACTTGCAGAGGACCTGAGTTCAGCTCTCAGCATCCACTGCGTGGCTCATAACTGCCTAACTCCAGTTCCTGGGGATCACGCCTGACTCGTGCACAACCCCCACACACATACACATGGGGAGGGTGGACCAGGAACGGGGGAAAGGTTTGCTTGTCGTCTGCTTTCCCTGCTCTCACTGAGGACTTCATCTCTGATGCTGCTCTGCATTCCTCCTCTGCCATTAGAACTAACTTCTTCAGGATTCCAACGTAGACTGGTGACCAGCAACTCTGCAGGAACCCTCCAGGCCTTCCATGCTAGACTAGGACTGCTGAGACATCTGGTCCCATACACTGAACAACTACCAGATTTTCTGCCTTCCTGTTGAGAAATAGTGCCACTGCTGGACTACCCAGACATCACCCTGTAAGCCAATCTAATAGATGGCTTTGTAATCTATATATGAATTCTGTAAGTTCTGCTTCTTTGCAGAGTCCCTACTAATGCAGACACTGAATGACACAGCTGTAGTGATCTGCTGGCACCGTGCTCACTCTCTAAGACCTGCTGGTAGATTACTGTCCAGTGAGGGAGCTACCAGCCATGTGAAGCCACCAACTTTAACTCCTGGTGCCCTCAGCTGTGCCAGTCAATACATTTTGAATGGTCTTAGTGTAGCTCCATGGCTTTGAGGTCTTGTGGTCAAAAATCTGACTTTTGAGTCAATCTGAAAGATTTGATTCAACATCCAAGTTTGCATCAACTCAATGACTCACAAAGGAAGAGCTTGGACACTGGCGTGTCAGGTGGGAGTTTTCTTTCACTTTGTTATCATGTTGAGATAAGCATGAGGTCCATGCCTATGCATAGAGGTTCTCAGAGTTTCAAAGAGCAAAGAATTAGTCAGACAGTTTATTATATGCAGAGTTCTGAGAGTGTGTCCATTCTTCCTCACTCAGGTGGACAGACCTGGGTATCTGCAGAGTGCTGAGGGCATGCCCATCCCTCACTCAGGTGGACAGACCTGGGTATCTGCAGAGTGCTGAGGGCATGCCCATCCCTCACTCAGGTGGACAGACCTGGGTATCTGCAGAGTGCTGGGGTCATGCCCATCCCTACTCAGGTGGACAGACCTGGGTATCTGCAGAGTGCTGAGGACATGTCCACTCCTCACTCAGGTGGCCAGACCTGGGTATCTGCAGAGTGCTGAGGGCATGCCCATCCCTCACTCAGGTGGACAGACCTGGGTATCTGCAGAGTGCTGGGGACATGCCCATCCTCATTCAGGTGGACAGACCTGGGTATCTGCAGAGTGCTGGGGACATGCCCACTCCTCACTCAGGTGGCCAGACCTGAATATCTGATTCTGGGCAGGTAGCTGTTTTTCCAGGAAGCAACTCAAATAAACTGAGTGAGCATTACTCTTGTTGAGAAGCATTTGAGGAAGGAACATATACCCCAACCAAAGGCTACATTGAGGGGTGGCTAGTGCACACAGTGGACAGTTTTCCTTTTGCATTTTGTGTTGCTTCTGACCTGGTACCGACCCAGTACTGACCTGCTATGTTTTTTTTTAGATATGCAAAAAAATCCTCCCCATTTTTCTTTATTTTATTGAAAGCAAACCATTCCATCAGATGACTCAAGATGTCTTATTTGTCTGAGTGCAGTGATGCACACCTTTAATCCCAACACTCAAGACATAGAAGCAGGCAGATCTCTGTGAGTTCAAAGCCAGCCTGCTCTACATAACGCATTCCAGGTCAGCTAGGGCTATATAGTGAGACTCTGTCAAAACAAAGTCTCCTTTGCACGTCCATCCCTGAATATGGCAGGCACCACTCACTGGTGCTTGAGGGGAACAGGTAGCAGGTGTCTTAGGACACTGGCTTTATGCTGTGTGCTTTAAATTAATGATGTAGGAACCAGGACACCTGTTCTCAGCTGAGTGCTCCCGGATGCCAAACCTGTCCTGGAGAGCCGGTTCTAGATCGTATAACCCTCTTACCTTTGTAAATAGTATATAGTCAGGATTTTACTCACATTCACCAAAGTGACCCCGTCTTTCATTTAACTGATGCCGAGTGAGCAGATCCCACTCATGAAATTCAGTAATTTGCAAACCAGATTGGGAGGCCCTCTAAAGAATGTCACAAACATTGTTTGCTCTCTTAAATCGATTCAGCAAATGAACCCTTAATCTTAGGAGTTCACCAAATAAATTTCTCATTAATCTACTACTGAGTGTCCTGAACTTCATACTAAAACTCCCCTTATGGGGGATTTTATTCGTTCTTTTGGTTTATTGAGAAAGCGTTTCTCTGTGTTGCTCTGGCTGTCCTGGAACTTGCTCTGTAGACCAGGTTAGCCTCAAAGTCACAGAGATCCACCTGCTTCTGCCTCCAAAGTGCTGGGATTAAAGGTTTGCACCACCACCACCTGGTCCCTTGTGGGGGATTATGTGCTTGTGATTTCCAGAAGGTTTTCTTGATCTTATATTTTACATGAGTTTTGGTTTAACCTTCATGCCTGATTCTGAAATCCAGCCACAATCTTCATGTTTCAGCCTCTGTGTTCTGGCTGTGTGGACAGATGATGTTTAGGAAAGTGATATGCCTGTCTGCACATGCCTGTGACACATGCTTTAGGTGTCTATCCCACGATGACCCCCCATCCCAACTGGCTATCCTTCCATTTGTCATCTTTGTAAAGAGACAAACCTAGGGAGCAGTTGAGCATGGTGTCCTTTTGAGGTCGGCTGCACATGTGGGTTTTGAGGGCAGGGCTTTTTTTTACCCTCTGTTGAAGTCTGAACCTTGGAAAACGTCTTCCCATAAGAGACTTCTAAAATGCTCATTTTGATTTTGAGATCCCTAAATTCATTCCTTTTTATGTTCAGGAAGTTTATGCAGGCTTTAAGCCACTATCATTCCTTTGGACTTTACTCGAGGCGGGGGTCTTTTGCTCGGGCTACAACCCCTTTCTCAGTGATGGAGAACGCTGAATCAACACTGTGTAGACACACTGGATGAATTTCCACTCTGAAGACTTTAGAATGTGGTTTGTGAGCCACTGAAAATTCTGAGGTGATCTCTTGGCTGTCTCTCATTGGCTGAAAAGTAGGGGCTCATGTCTGTGGATGAGCTGGAATGCTGTATGCAGTCTTCAAAGCTATGATTGTTTGTGACCCTTGGACAAGTGTTGGCTGAATACCTGGCCCCTATTGCTTTAGCCTTATTCAATCACTTGCCTTTCATGGCTCCTATTGATGGAGGTGGTGGTGTGGTCTGTCACCATTGTGCTGCTTATTGCAGTGCTAGACTGTCACCATGGTGGCTCTGCCAGTCACCACTGCAGTGGCCATCACCATGTCTCATCTCTTCTCACTCATGGAGAGGCCCTCTGAGAAGCCTTCACCACAGGCTGTGCGTTAGTGGTAATTCCCTGGCAGCAGTGCCATCAGTGCTGGTTGCCACCACTACCATGCAGTCACAACTCCCTTCCTACCCTATACCAGATGGATTAAGTCTCCTCATGTTGAAAGGGAGAGGTGGGGCTGGGGAGATGGCTCAGAGGTTAAGAGCACTGACTGTTCTTCCAGAGGTCCTGAGTTCAACTCCCAGCATCCACATGGTGGCTCACAACCATCTATGATGACATCTGGTACCTTCTTCTGTATGCTGTATACATAATAAATAAATAATTTTTTTTAAAAAAAAGGGAGAAGTGTGACAACGGGGGTACTAAACATCGTGTAAATTAAAGTCAGCCACAGCCAAAGTGAAAACATTTGTGACTTTTATAAAATAAGAATCACACCATCCAGGGACTCTGAAGTGTGTGAACCTTAGGCTGTCAATGTAGAATGGAGGAGAACAAGTAAGGGCGGCAGACCCAGGACACTTCTCCAAGCCTGAGGACCTTCAGTGCACATCTAATGCCACATCCCAAGATTTCAGGAGGATGGACCTCACCTCATGATTTAGCCTTGAGGAGCTCAGACCCCTTCCCTTCTTGCATAGGTTGGCTGGGCTGAAGAACAGACAGTGTGGTGAGGCATGGCAAAGGTTGATGTTTGAAAATGCAGAGCTGGGGGCTGGAGAGATGGTTCAGCGGTTAAGAGCACCGTCTGCTCTTCCAGAGGACCTGGGTTCGATTCCCAGCACCCACATGGCAGCTAACAACTGTCTGTAGTTCCAGTTCCAGGCAAACACCAAGGCAAATAAATAAATAAATGAAATAAAGGTTTTTTTTTTTTTTTAAAAAAAAAAAAAGAAAAGAAAAGAAAATGCAGAGCTGGAGGGACTAAAGCTAGCCTGCCTTTATGGTGCAAAATCAAGAATGTGGGAGGCAAAGGGGGAAAAGAGAGAATTATGGAAGAAAAACAGAAGATGTCTAAGACTCTGCAAGAGTGAAAACTCCAATGCAGCCAGCAATGCAAAGATGTAGGACAGACAGAAGGACAAAGAAGTGAAAGGCAGCACAGAGGCACTCTGGACTCCCACCAGGGTGCTGTGGGCAGGACCCACTCTGGACTCCCACCAGGGTGCTGTGTGGGCAGGACTCACTCTGGACTCCCACCAGGGTGCTGTGTGGGCAGGACTCACTCTGGACTCCCACCAGGGTGCTG
>PVIH01000660.1:38018-110880 GCA_004025045.1 Sigmodon hispidus
ACTCCCACCAGGGTGCTGTGTGGGCAGGACTCACTCTGGACTCCCACCAGGGTGCTGTGGGCAGGACCCACTCTGGACTCCCACAAGGGTGCTGTGTGGGCAGGACTCACTCTGGACTCCCACCAGGGTGCTGTGTGGGCAGGACCCACTCTGGACTCCCACCAGGGTGCTGTGGGTAAGACTCACTCTGGACTCCCACCAGGGTGCTGTGGGTAAGACTTGGAGGATGCTTGCTTTAAAAGTTGCAAAACACTCCTGGCCAATTCAGTGGTTTGAAAAATTGTCTCTATTTTTTTTTTTTTTTTCGTCTTCTCGGAAACCATCTACTATAAGAATTAGGTGATAAAACATAAGAGAGGAGGGGAGGGGAGGGACCTGTGAACAACACACTTTGTGGGTATGAGGGATAAGGAGAACGAGAAGGCTCAGGAGAGCCAAGGACCAGATCTTAGGAAACACACATGCTCTTACAGCAGAGCTGGGAGAGGCCCAGATGATAAGATTAGGTTCTGAAATGACTAACTGAAGCCCACATGGAGAACTGTTGATCCAGAAGGATCCTCCCCAGCCTGGTATCAGCACCTATCCCACTTCTAACACGGCAGGTTTATCTGCAGAAAACTGGACAAAATGGGCAGTAGATGGATGCAGAGACCACAGGCACAGGCTTGGGAAAAGATGAAAATGACCGTCAAGTATAGTCCACAGACTGGACGGCAGGCCTCTGGCCCCCATGATATTCGACGCCAAAAATGCCTATTGGTGGATGTGAAATTCTCTTCAAAAGAACTGATGGTGGGGTGGTGCGCAGGTAAGTGTAAATAGATGCTATTGGGTTCTCCTGACGAAACAGTTTAGTTGTATGCTACTGAAAATCTTCCAAGTGTCATGTAGCTCACACTGGAGGCTCCCATCAGATTTTTTTGATGCCTTGCTTGAAAATATTAAGATATATTAAAGGTAGCCAGATGTGCACAGAAAGCTTCCTTCTGAAAGATTGCATCTAAAACTAACAGAAAATGGAGATTCAGAAAAGGTAGAATAGTAAGTAATTCTTAGAAAAACTCAGAAAGAAGGTATTTAATTCATAAAGCATCACAGTACACTATTTAAAACAAAAAAGAAAAACAGATAAAGGTCTGGAGTATGTAAGTATGAGTACCAAATAAAATAGGTGTAGAGCAAGAGAAAGACCTGAGGGATGGTATAATAAAATGAAACCAGAAGAGAAAGAAAAAAAAAGTAGAGAAAAATATGAGAATTACAAGATGGTACAGAAGTCATCACCTCAATAAGAATTTTACAATGAGGGAACAGAGAAAACAGGTTTTAAAGACATAATTTACACAGATTTCTCAGAATCGAAGTATATGATTTTCAAGGTTGAAAGAACATAGCAAATTTTCAGCACAATGGGTAAAGAAAGACTCATGTACATGAGCATCACTGCAATTTCAAAAACCAGAAATTAAAGAAATAAAAACCCAGAAAGGCTGTAGATTAGATTTTAAAATCAAGCAAAAGAAACAAGTGGATCATACCGTAAAGGGTCAGGAGTCAGCATAGCCTGCTTGGAGCCAGACAACAGGGTCATGGTGGCTGGCAGCTTCCCACCAAGAACCAAACATACCTGTGTTCTCCCCCCCCCCCCCCCGCCACCATGCTCTAGCCCATGTGATAACACAAGAAAAAGAAGTGGTAACCTCTACCTTAAGTCTAAAAGAAGATAGCGTGGCAAAAATGGGACAAAGAGTGTGCAAGATGGGTTACTGAAAACTTCAAAAGAGTATTTAAATAAGCAGGTTAAAAGATGAGCATTGTGAAGACAGCAATTGCTTTGAAATTCATCTATAAACTATAGGACATCTCAAAGTTGCAGAGAGTATGTGTGATGCTTTTGTTTTTTCAGTCCTAAGGAGTGAATTCAGACCCTGGTACATGCCAGACAGACACTCCACCACCTATGACCCCTCCTTTAAGAAAAGCGGGGTTGGGGGGGAGGGGATGGGGGAGGTCTTGGAAGATTAGTGAGGTGATCCTCCTTCCTCCGCCTCCTGAACAGCTGAAAGCAGAGGAATGCAGCACCATGTCTAGCCAATGGAAGGAATTTCTTTGCTTATATTTATTTGAGGAGAAAGTTAAAATTTTTATATAGAAATTCAAAATACACAGAAGAACAAAAACATCTTTTGGGTGGGTGGGGGAGTAACAAAATTGCGTAACTTACAGCACAGTTTTCAGACTTAATTGCAAACACACACACACAGACTGTGTGATGTTGACACAAAAATGGATCAATGGATCCTTGTGCTTTAGTTCACAGTCAGGGATCATGGGTGTGGGCTACCACATCTGGCTGTTCCAATTGATTTATTTAAAAAAAATATTTAATTTGTTTTTATTTTATATGAGTGCTTTGCCTGTATATATGTTCATAGACCACAGAAGGCATCAGATATCCTGGAACTGGAGTTACAGGTGATGTTTAGCTGCTATTTAGATGCAAGAAAATCTAACTAGGGTCCTCTGCTATACAAGTGCTCAAACCCTGAGCTGCATCCCCAGCCCTGGTCTAACAGTGACATTGTTGACAGATGCTGAGGCAATAGTCAGGGAAAGGATGATGTCTTCACAATACCAGACTAGAACAAGTAATCCTGCACAAAAGATGCATCCTTCCCTCACACAAGGGACCACTGCCAGTCAGGGACCACATAGTGCTGAATGTCATTAGACAGAACTTCCTGTGGGGTGCCAACTCCCTTTGTCCTGACCACTGAAGAGCCCATTTGCCCATGAGATACTGAGACCTCAAAATATGGCTGCCCTTAGGCAGTAAGTACTACTTTGTTTCTTTTGAGACAATCCCAGCTAACCTAGAATTCACTGTGGAGACCAGGCTGGTCCAGAACTTACAGTGATTCTCCTGCCTCAACTTCTTATTTTTTGGGGGGATTACAGTTATATGCCACTATACTTTCTTATTTATCTCCTAAATTTTTGTTGTTGTTGTTCTTAGATTGATTTATTTTATGTGAGTATGTGTTTTGCCGGCAGGTATGTCTGTGCACAGTCATGCATTCTGTGCCCTCAGAGGCCAGAAAAGACAGTTGGATCCTCTAGTACTGGAGTTACAGATATTTGGGAGCTTCATGTGGGCGATGAGAACCAAACCTAGTCTCCTGCAAGAATAGTAGGTGGTCTTAACCACTGCGCCATTGCTGCAGCCCCTACATGTTAAACCTAAGTAGCTGCATATAATGATTGGCTATTGAGTTGAATTGCACATTTTAGGGTGAACTTCGAAAGCAAAACTATAGTAACTTGGAGTTTGGTAAAGATTCCTTAATTATAACACAAAAAGTATGGAGTATAAAAGGAAATCAGTAAATGAGGCCTTCATCAAAAACTCCTTAAAAAATGTTTCTTTTTTCAAAAGATGCAACATTTGCTGGCCAGTTGCCTGTGTTCAGAAAATGTGAAATCTCTAGCAGGGTGTGATTTACACCTGGGATCCAAGCAATGTCATCATGCAAACTAGACAAACATGACCAGAAGCAGGACATGTTCAGTTCGTAGACTTCTTGCCAACTATGCACAAGGCCTCAGGGTTGACTCATAGGACACGTAAAAGACCATGAAAAATACACTTGAAATCTCAGCACTTGGGAAATGGAGGCAAGAGGATCAGGAGTTTAAGGTCTTCCTCAGCTCCATGGGTGAAGCTACCCTGAGCTAGACCCTGCCCACCCACTTAAAAACAGGCGCAAACACTTAAGATTTTTTTGGGGGGAATTTAAATTAAACAAACATATCATAGGACATGCTCTTCACTCCTATAAGTTAATTTGAAAAGAAAATGAAACATATGTCCTTACATGAACTTGTATCCAAATTAATAATGTAAAATTGAAAACAAGCATTCACCAATCAGTGAGCAAACAGAATGTAAGATAGCCATATAGAAGAATATTACCCAACAATAAAAGGAATGGCCTACATATACATGATATAATGTGGAAGGAACTCAAAATCATTATAGCAAATGAAAAATGCCAAATTTTAAAAAGAGGAGAGAGATAGAGTTTATAAAATTCCACTTATAGAAACTTCTGGAAATGGTAAAACCGTTCTGTAGTGACAAGAGGCAGCATGAGTTATCTATGGATGGAAGCATTGCAGGGGTCAAGGAGAATAAAATAAAACTAGAGGGTGGTAGATGTGTTCATTGTCTTTATTACGGGCCTGTCATTTGTCAAACTGTATCAGGTTTATACCATGTTAGGCACAGCTTACTTACAAATTAAGTATCCATGAACTATATACATATATATATATGTATGTATATACATACATATATATATACACACACACACTTTAATATATACATTTTTAAAGGTAAGGATTTCTCTCAAGCATCCTAGTAAGTGAGAAGACCAAATCTCAAGGGAATATTTTCTTATTAATATTTCACCTTGAATTTTATACCCAGCTAAAGTACCACTCTTGTGTCGCTGTCATTTAGAAGACGTAATCTGCAAAAACGAGGGTAGAAAGCAAGGTGACAAAAAATAATAGATGCAGTGGGTCTGAGGTGTAGCTAGGCTGGTTCCATCCCCAACACCATATAACTCAGACGTGGTAGTATATGCCTGTCACACCAGCACTCAGGAAGAAGAGACAACAGGAACAAATGTTCAAGACCGTTATATCCACCCAGAGAGATGGAGACCAGCATAAGTTACATTGTGTATCAGCAAGGATTCCAAAAATTTAAGATCCCATGGAACAGAGATGAACCAATGTGTGAGGGTAGAAGTCAAGCTTGACATGTAGACATACAGTGGCCGCTAGGGCTGGCACCAAGGAGCTGAGTTGATAGAGTTCCTGTTGTTTCGGATCTAACAGTGTTACTCTGCAAGTAACACAAAACACTAAGCAGATGAATGCTCTCACAACACAAAACCATTCGTGATGCTAGAGAGCATAAAGCCACAGGAGAGGAAATCCAATCCTGCTCTACCATGGGCTCAGCCATGAGTAGTACTGGCTACTCAAAACAAACTCCAAATGTCAATGGAACAAACCTGGGTTTACCTGCTGGGAGAAAATTGTGTGGGGAGGATAGAAAAGAACAGGAAAAGATCAGTGGCCACAAAGGACTGACTGGATAATGACTAAAGTGAGCAAATCAACACTAGGCAATGCTGGTATACACAAAATACGGATATAAAGATGTGGGATACATGAACAAAAGACGTAAGTACCTGTTGTTGAGGTAGGTGGAGCATGAGCTGCTGGGTGTCTTGAGAGCCTGGCAGTGCTGTTGGCCTTTTATACAATGTTCATGTGTATTACATTAATCATAAATACCAGACCCTGTTCGCTGTAGATTCCTTAATAATACATCCTTTGGTAGATGATTTAACTCCTGGTTTCTTTTGAGGGCCTGGCATAGTTAAGTTAGAAGGTGTATACTTAGCATGCTGGAAGCCAGTGGTTCAACCCCAGCTTACTTTACTAGCTGCTCAGAAATGTGGGATGATTGAGGAAGCGCTGGCCTCAGCAGTGCAGCCTTGTTTCTGCACAATGTTCTTTCACAGGAATGAAGGTAATTTACACATGTAAATTCTATTTAAAAAAAATTGAATAAGAAAAAGTGAGGAAAAGCTGGTACCCAGGAATTGTTTGTTTTCTGTCTTCTGTGGCCATGTCTCCAAGGTGTAGCAGTTTCTCTGTCCTGCTCCTCTGCTCCTACTGCCATTTGGTCCCAAAATCACACAAAGGCTTATATTAACTATAAACTATTTGGCCTATGGCTCAAGCCTATTACTTGCTAATTCTTACTCTTAAACTAACCCATGATTCTTATCCATAGTTAGCCACGTGACTTGGTACCTTGGCTTCAGTGCAGCATTCTCGTTTTCCTACCTCTGCATCTGGCTGGTATCTCTTTCTGCTCTTCCTCTTCCCAGAGCTTTTTTTAGTCTGGTAGTCTGCCCACTCTTTCTGCCTGCTTTCTGGCCAATCAGCATTTTATTAAACTAATACAAGTGACAAATATTTAGGGTATACAAGAGTAATGAGGGCTGTATGGATGGTGCTGCCTGACCTGATGACCGTCTTTCCCCTCCAGCCTCTGGAAACTCCCACCACACAGGAAGCACATTAGTAACCTGGGTAACTCAGGTCAGCTAGAGGGCAGCTGCTCAGTGTGTGAAAGGCCTGCAGCAGAGATCTGGGAGACACTGAACTGTGTGATAGCCATAGACTGGACTGCCTGTTCTGGAGGAGAGATAGGACCTCAGGATCCACAGGAGAAATGGCCATAGTCAACAACAAACACCGTGGATTGAATGGCATTTCCCAGAAAGAGCTGGAAACCCTGACTCAGGATGCTTGGTGGCTAGCAAGGTCTTTACAGGCAGATAAGTCAGGACAGGGTCATCTGTGAGGCCTTCAGCTAGTACCATCTGTCCTTTAAAGAGGGGGTTAGGGGAAATGTTATGGTTCAGTCGGTAAAGTACTTAGCACACAAGCAGGAGGACCTGATTCCTAGAACCCACTTTAAAAAGTCAGGTGGGATGGTGTGCAAGTACAGTCTCAGTTCTAGGAAGTGATAGACAGATCTCAGAAGTTCACTGGCCAGCTCGAATAGCCTACTTGGTGAGTTCCAGGTCAATGAGAGACCCTGCCTCAAAACTCAAGGTGAACAATGTCTAAGGAATAGCATCCTAGGTGGATCTCCATGTGCATGTGTATATACAGAGCATGCACACCCTTTTCTGCATGCAAACACATATACACACATACATGCACACAGAAGAGAAGAAAAAGGCTTTCTGAAGCAGGCATCCCCTGGTGCCCTTACCACAGTGAAGACTGAAAAGGTTGAAAGCAGATACTATTTCTACAAGCCAAGTAATGCCAAGGTCCCGAGGCAGCACCAGAGGCCTGTGGAGTGTAGACATGTCTTCACACATGTCAGAAGGAACTACCATGCTCACATCTTGAGCCTAGACTTCTCCCCAGAACTATGGAACATTGTCCTTCAAGGTTCCCTTCATGGTACCCTGTTATAGGAATCCCAAAGTCCAGCCTGGGGGTTGCTGCAAAACAGTTCACAAATCCTGACTCTAAACAACTCTAGCAGTGTTCAGACAGCTGGATCCAAATTTTAAATTTGTTTGGAATCTTTGGTCTGCTCCTTCCAGGCTGAGGAGAGGTCTCTAAGGACTCAGTATCGGCCCAGAGTGGCAGGCCTTGTCAGTTACAATCTACCTTTCTCACATACTCTTAGCAGTGGCTTCTCCCCTGTCTCTGCCTTTCATGATCTTGTTGCTTCTTAGAAACCTCACTCCCACATAATTGCTTTAATGTTACAGGTGTTTCTTGGCTAGAGGTATAGTTTCTATTTGTTCCTATGGTTTGGTCTTTGTGAAAGACACATCTCCTTCTGCATGAACAATTAGATAATGATGACAGAGGGCCAGCATCAGCTTCACCCTCAGATGGGAGTTACCACAGTGAGACTCAAAACATCCTGTGTGTTTTTGCTGGGCATCCAGGGAGGAGACAGAACAGAGTCAGATTCTATTTTTTGCTCAAACAGGAGCCATACTGTCAGCTGTCTCCATGGCTTGTTGGATTCTTGCTCTCTCCTATCCTACCCTTTGATTTTCCTTAATTCAACGAAACAGAAGAAGAAAATACAATTTAACTAACAAAACAATCTTTTGCAGAAAATAATTTAATATTCAGTGTTGAAATATCACTTTCAAAAGAAGTGTTTTCTAATACTTGTATATATTTGCTGGACATACAAGGCAAACTATTTAAAAAATATAAAGAAATAAAAACACTGATCAAACATTGGGGTTCAGGGCAAAGGTGATCCCACACGTACTTTCCCTATCCTTCTCTGTTGGGGATGAAACTCAAGGCTGTTGAATGCCAGGCAAACTTGTCCAGCCCTTTGCTTTGAATGTGTTCCTTCACCCACTGAGCTGTTGGTCATATGGTGGCAACATCATCTCTGCTGCTTGTGTACCACATACCCAGAAACATAGACACTGTCACCATCCTGCACTCCAGAAAAGAAAGGACACATTGGCCCATGATTGCTTATATTAGAACAGATGGAATAAAATAGAAATATAAAGTTGGGGAACTCTATGCAGCTTTTATCAAGGGTCTCTGCATGCAGGCAAACGGCTGGTGGGAGAGAGTAAACATCTTGGTGGGGGGATCATTTGCCTCTGAAAGTGACAAAATGCTAATGAGAGAAGTACCTGGCACCAAGAGTTCACACAGTAGTGTTCTGTCATCCTTGATTTAAATTCAGTTATGTTAATGAGTAAGATGCTGATGTAAAAACTTTCTTGCTCATTTAAAAAAATAAATAATAAATAATTTCAGTCTTTAAACTGAGAATGCTATTAGAAATGTCGTCTCAATTTCAAAACACTGACTATGAAATTTGAATAATAAAGTAAACTATCCACTCTGTGAGAGAAATTATATAAAGTTCTTTAAAACTAATTAAACCAACACTTTATTATTCTAGAATGAATGCATCACCTCTGGCATTTATTTGTAGGAAAAAAAATAAAATTGTGTTTCAAGCCACAGTTTAAATCAAGCTACACAATTTCGCAAAGACATAAGCAACAACTTGTACTTGTAAATGAATCTGTGAGCTGAGGTTTCACGCCACTGAGAACAGCATAAGATTTCACACTGTCCACAGCTCCCAGGCTGACAGAATTGCCTCCTACTTCTGCCAAACACTTGAGACCAAACAATTTAATATATATTTCTATTATGATAGTCTCAACAATCACTTTAAAGTAATATGCAAAGATTAAAATAAACATTTTTCACTTCACTCTTCAAAAAATAAAAATTCTCCTGCTACTGCAGGTATGTCTAGTCTGTGGCCCATGAGCTGCAAACATTTCACAATAACTGAGTGCAGCCAGACACATTTGAAGATCACAATGGCATGTCACAACACCAGAAGGTTGAGATACTTAGCCACTGCTCTGCTGAGCCCTGCCAGGCTAGTGCTGGCCCTGGGTCTTCTGGGTCTGCTCCACTGTGTCAAAAATCTAGTTTCCTAAAGTGAGGAAGTCACTGGCAGCAATTTAGCGTCATGTTCACTTTGAGGCTGGGAACTACTTCTAGCCAGGTATTTGCTTCCCATGGCCTCTGAAATGTCCTGTATTGCTGATGCTCTCTGAATTTGAAAACCCTGTAGATTTTCTCTGAGTTCACTGTGAGGTTCTGAGGAGCCTGCAGCTTGGGAACCCTAGGAGCAGAGACCAGAGAGGGAACATGAGGTGTGTGTGCACAGTTGGATCCTGGGACATGGACCTATTTGCTTCCCATGCTTCATGCAGATGCCTCCACATACATATCCAGTATTGTGTTTAGGGATTTCAGATCTGCAGGCCACATATTCAAATTCGCCAAATATCTGGAGGTAAAATCATTGAGATTAGCTGACAACCCATGTCCTGTGGCTCTCACAGCATCAAGACACCTCCATGCCAGGAGCCCTCAGAATCCCTTGAGGGCCCAGGTGTAACAGCAGGAGAGGAGTCTGATCCAATTCACACCACGCAGCTTTTTCCTGCTTTATCTCCTTCCCAGGTGTCTGAAGCCCCTTAGTACAAAGCGGGACTCTGCCACATGATCCTAAAGGAAAAACCATCTTAACACTCTGCCACTTCAGTGCACCCTGACCTCTCCAGGTGCCCAAGTGTACAGCAAGTCTCCAGAGGATTCTGAGGCATCTCGTATTGAGACTACTCCAAACCCATTCCCTGGATCTGCCATTTGAGGAATGAGGCGCACCCCTGACCAGAGTGACACCAATCATTCCTGCAGTTCTCTCAATCAGCTGCTCCCTCCTATAACCACAGGCCCAAGCCACAGTCAGGAACTCACAGAACACCCCAGGTATGCTCTTGTTCTGCTCTCTCACCTCTGCACTCAGAAGGCCAAGGGGTTCCCTGGGAGTAGGCCAGCCTTCTCTACACTGGCCCTGCAATCCCTCACCGGCTTTGGGAACTTAGTTCCTATCAATGATTATGTTGTCTCTGAGATGTGTTTATAACCTGGCTCTGTTGGGAATTACAGCGTCCTAAAATCCCAAATCAGACGTAGCTGCGCCAGCACTCAGCACAGTTTGGTGCTTGGAGATATTGGGGTGTCTGTCCCCATGTGGCCTCTGCACAGGGCATGTCTGTTTGGTGCTTGGAGATATTGGGGTGTCTGTCCACATGTGGCCTCTGCACAGGGCATGTCTGTTTGGTGCTTGGAGATATTGGGGTGTCTGTCCCCATGTGGCCTCTGCACAGGGCATGTCTGTTTGGTGCTTGGAGATATTGGGGTGTCTGTCCCCATGTGGCCTCTGCACAGGGCACGTCTGTTTTCTTGGAGTGCATTCACTAAGGAAGAGCTTCACTCACACAGTGCCAGTGGCTGGGATAGGAAGGGCAAGTGTGGGAAGGTGACCCTTTGGGGGCCAATTAGAATAAATCATCTGAAAATGTCATAAATGTTCTCCTCAAATCTACTTGAATATCCTCATAACAGTTTCGCTTCAAATGTATGTTATTGATATCAAACTTACAGCCTGTAGATTGGTTTTTAAGTTCACTTATATTTATTTGTATCGTGTATTGATAAAACTGAATAATCTAATTTAAACTGTGAATTTAGATGACATTTCATTGTTTAAAATGGTGACTGCCTATGATCTATTTACTTTAGAATAATATTGCATCATCTTATTTTTCATGCTACGTATAATTTCCTTTAGCAAGTAGAACCATGCCATTTACCTAAATTTCATACTATTTTAAAATCAACACTACATTTGCACTCCCCCCACCCTTTTTTCCCAGTCTGGAACACTGAAATAAGTGATGTATTATTTTAATTGAGCATTTTAAATTTTAAAATGAAAAACACTTCCCATCTACCTGCCAATCACTTACTGAGTTCTTCCATGGGAGGTGGCTATACTTATCAACACAGTGAAGGTCACTCCATTGTCACACTGCGCCCTGCTGAGACAAGCCGGTAAGTCTGCACATATCACTCTCAGGTACACAGTTCTTCCCATGAGACACTCTCACAGGGCATACCCATTTTACAGATTAAACAATGTATGCACCAATAATTGGTGCTTTTGCCATCTGGCTAGCAGGAGTGTTTTGGTGTACACTAGAGTGGTATTGATCCAGTTTATGCATTCTTTTGTCAAAAGAAGGCATTAGGAAAGACTGTCCGTTCCCAACAGACCTTTCCCTCACTGATTTCTGAAGACGCCTTTCTCCCCTAGTCTGCATAGACTACTCTTCAGGAGATTCTGGATGTATTAGAGAGTAGAGTGAGCTGGGCTGAGACAACCAGCCAGAACTGGGGAACAAAACTAGGCTCCATTGCTGCCTTCTAGGCGCAAAACTCAAATAGTGCAACTCAAAAAACTTTCTTCTCCCACTGTTTACTTTTTTTTCTTCAAAGAACCACCAATTGATGAACCAAATGAACACTTTATAAATAACGAATTGCTGCTCTGATGCTAATGACCTCGACATAGCCCTGGTAGTTGCTCACTGTAAACATATACATGGACATACACACACACACAGTGTCTGTCATCTGCAAACACAGCACTTCTAAGTGTCCCCCAGGGTCATTGTCAGCATCTCCCTAAGACAGGCACCTGTGGTCAGCCTGTCTGGGTCTTGGTCAGAGCATGGAGACTGAGAGACCACCACCCTTGCAAAACTCTGAGTCTGAGTCTAGTACCAACCAAAAGCCCAGTCCAAAGTCATAATAACAAAGCCAGCTCTCCTCAGAGTCACATCACCGCTGACACCAATCACAGTCCAACAGTGTGTAAGCCACACATGAGGAGCAGGCAGTTGCAGGAACCAGGTGGTTTTATGTTCTTTGGCCAGCTTTTTCTGACTCCCTCAGGTCAGGCCAGATGCTCATAGCATGTTCTTCTGTCACAGGACCACATCATCCCTATCTGTGTGACATGGGTCTCATCTAGGACACAATGAGCCCTGCTTGATTTTGGAATCATGGGCTCCTGGTAACAGGCAAGAATGTCATCTGCTGAATAGAAGGTAAGTGGGACAGCTGTCCAGTGGCTCTGAGAAGCCCCTGTGCACTGGGTGGATCATTGCATCTGCCTCTGCCACACCTGCCTCCTAAAGTCCTAAATCTTCACTCTGATTTCAAGGGCATGCCTCTACTTTACCTGACCATTCCTGGAGGACCCGTTTGCTGGGCTCTGAAACCCCATAGGGAACATCCTAATCAGGTGTTTGGTGATTTGGGTTTCACATCTAAGCAATAGACCTGCAGCTGAGAAAACTCCACTTGCCAAGTGTGAAGAGAAGATGTCCTGGTTAACCTTTCCTCTTTGGTTCAGTGTAGAAACAAAGGACGGAGGATCAGCTCCATCCAGCAGACGTTCGGGGGCCATCCAATACTGAACTGCACTTTTTAAAGCCTGACTGTCCACAAGCCTCTTCCTGGCTAAACATGGGATGTCCTGTATTCTGCCACTTAGAAGCAAGCCACTGATCTCCACTTTTTCCCCCTAGAAGATTCCAATGCTGTTTCTAACTGGTGTACAGGTGGCTTTTTTTTTTTTTTTAATCAATAGGGCATTATCACTTGTGAATTCCCTGACTCATGTGTGATTGGGGTCAGGTCTTGCACTGTGCATGTCTCTTTCCACTCGGCATGCAGACCTGACTCCAGTGCCACCATTGCAAAGTAACATCTCTTGTTAGCATTTCCGGGGTGCTGGGAGAGGAAACAAGGACTGTGTGATGGGTCTTGTCAGTTTCTCCATTGTCAGGCCCAATCTTACGTTCCTTCACACTCACAATATTTCCCCACTGGGAACACGCCTGACATTGCAATTTCTCACAACTGCAGCTCTACAGTGAATGCCTAATTCCCGAAACTGCAAAATCTAACAAAAGCTGATTTTTTCCACTGATTTGACTGGCTGACTATTCCGAGGCTTTGCGTGTGGTGACCCGCTGTTCTCCACAAACAGCGTCTTTAATGTACCCACACGGCTGTTCTGAAGTGGCTGAGGGCAATTAAATCCTCACGAGCTGCCCGCAGGGCATTCAGGAAGACTCAGGGCCAGTGTCTCTGCCACCGGCAAATCTCCCCTAGAGGTCGTTTAGCAGCTGGTCCTACAGCATTCTGGTCTTCGGTTTTGAACTTTGAACTCAGAACATACTTTCCACCTCAGTGTGTGAGAGTTCACACTGTGCCTACTATGTATGCAAGGGTGTGAGTTCACCGAGAGTCGTATCATAAAACAACAAGCCAAACCCCACAAAAACCAAAACCAAAGAAACACCAAAAAAACTGGCTCTGTCCTTTCCCTGTTGGCAGTGCTTGCTTATGTCTATGTGAAAATTTAGAAGATCTGGCAATTTTGTGCTTTTTATTTTTACTACCCAAACACATGCTCTTTGTCTACTTCTTCCTTGAGCTCTTCTATATTTTCCGCACTTGTCAAACGTTACCGGTATCGTCTCAGTTCGAATCCTCGGGGCTCTAAGGAAGACAGCCCACTTCCTTCCATGTCATCCAGCTTCTCTCCGGCCCCACCCCTGTACCTTCCGGGTCTCCATCAGTTTGAACCACATAGTGGATTTTGCCCGTTAGTATTTCACTCAACCGGTGTAGAGAGCTAGGTCTGGGCAACCAAACTGCAGTAATACGGCATCCCTTTCAATACCACCTCTCCCACAGTTCCCAGGGATGAAGTGAAGGGCTGTGCAGAGTCTAAAACAAAGCAAGGGTTCACAAAAAGGATCACTAAGTCCAGCTTTCAAGGACTTGGTCTTATTTTTATTCACATATTTATTGCTGCTTAAGTATGCTGAGCTGTGTTTATAAAGCCTTTGCCTCTTGGGTAGAAGCCTCAGACCTTTCTCCTTAGACTCGAATCCCTTGGAGCAGCATGCCAGCGGGACGCCCAGACTTGGCCAGCGTAGTCATTTCCCTAAGATGGGAACCTTTGGAGACAGCTTGTCGCTGTCCAGGCCCAGATCGAAGCCCAAGTGATTCCTCCTGTGCCCGCTGCTGTCCAGGGCCTAGTTCTGCCTGGAACATCGGGACACCCTGCCTCTGGTCTCACTGCTTTCCAGGAGACAATGTCTCCCCTCCCCCTCTCTGCGCCCACTTGTTGCGGTCTTGCCTGGGACCTGTTTGGTTCCCTTACTGGGATTGTGAAAGAGTTTGGTTTGAGGCTGACCCCAGGTCAGGACTTTCTCTGCTGCAATCCTGTAGTCTTTAACACTAACCCTCCTTTCTTAATTCCCTAACAGCCTTCCCGCAAGCGTGGACATGAGCAAGGTGGGCTCCAGGTCCTTACTCGCCAATCCTGCAAGAATGGATGAAGTCGAAGAAGGGATGAATCGCTCTGAACCTGTGTCCTCCGACCTGGCCGCTATGCTGGAGAGCGTGCGTGGGGAGAGGAGAGGGGCCTCAGAGGCGGGAAGCCGACCGAGCATCAAGACAAAGGCAGGGCCTGTCAGCGCTTGGAGGGAAAGCTCAAGGAGAGAGAGGCTGCAGACTGAGGGCGAGGGGAAGGGAGGGTGGACGTGAGGGTGCAGAGAAGACATGAGAAAAGAGCGAGGTGCGGTACTCAGCAAAGAGCAGAACAGGAGGCACAGTGCAGAAGTCCCAGCTCCAGCACCACGGGAGGCCGACTCGTTTCCCGAGGGGTCCTGGCCCCGACACCCCGCACTCAGGACGCTGTCTGCGGCCGCACTGTCCAACTAGTTGGTTCTAGTTGGTTCCAAGTCCTGCTGGGCGCAGCTGGAGAGGAAGGGCCTAGTGTATGTGTGTGTGTGGGGGGGAGCAGGAGAGGGAGGGGTGCGATGTCCCAGCTTTTAGCCCGCGAGGTAGCCTGGCTGCTCTCAGTCCCCCCAATACTGTTCACAGAAGGACTTCCGGCGCTCCATCCCCGGGGACCCGAGCTGCATCCCTCCTCCCCATCCGCCCGGGCCTCTACATCCCGCCAACTAGTCCGGGCACCAAGGCCAAGTCTGTTTTTCTCCTGAACTTTCCCAGGACTCCAACCTAGGGTTGGATTCCTCTGCTGGACTCCAGGACACCCGCTGCGGAAGCTGGGTGGGGAGAGGGCGTGACCAGAAGATCCCTGGGGCCCCAGCCAGCAATGCTGGACACCCCGCTGGACAGAGCTTGCTTTCCTGCATCCCCAGAGCACGAGTGCTGGAGAGGGCTTCTCAAATTGACTGGAATTTTCCGGAGACAGAGCTCGGCAGTGCCCAGTCTTTGTCGGGGGGGAAAATGAAATGCGTGAATATGAGTGTTATTCTTCTCCCACACGCATGATTTTAATAGACCTATCAGTCACAGCCCGACACATCTGCAGATCAGGCGCGCTGCGCCCGCAACTCCTTTTAAAAAAATAATTCGTTTCATCTGCCTACTAGTGGGTTTGAGGGAGGGTGTCAAAGTCTCAGTGGCAACAATAAAAAGGGACCAGTGAGGGATTTTTTTTTGCGGGGGGGGGAAGAGAGGGAAGGAAGGAGAGAAAGGCAGGAGATGGGAGATGTATGGGGGGGGTGCTTAGTTCACCGGTGAGTTTAGAAACCACCCAGGTGTCCTACAAAAAGTTATGCAAACTTTATCAGGGCTTGACAAAGATTCTGTCCCACTCTCCTCACAGATCTTTAAACAAAATTGCACCAATAGAATGAAACAACGCCCTACTTTGGAAATGAATTATTTTGTAATAATGATCATTAAAATATACCTCACTTGAACACATATTGCGTTGCTTGGTTAGGGACTGTATTTATCCTAGAGTTGGGCTCCAAGTAAGGCCTATGAGAAATTGCTCTTCACTTATTTAAACTGAAGAGAGCCTGTCCAGATCTAGCCTCAATCTTGAAGAGCCACATCCCCTGCTTTGTTTTCAAATTAAGTCATTAGAGAATTTCTCCTCGACTTTCACACCAGTAGAATCCAAAGGAAGGTGGTGTGGAGGCCTGGCACAAAGAATCCTGGTTCACGGGGTGGAGCTTTTGTAGGAAGCATAAAACACACACACACACACACACACACACACACACACACACACACACACACACAATGAGGGGGCTGAGCTGTCTGGTATTCCCAAAATGACTAACTTTATGCATTGTGCTTCACTTAGAGTGGGTCCCAACTCCTATGGTGGCAAACCATGGTTTAGCTGCTCACAACCCAGGCACACCCAGGAACCCCAGAAGCCCAGGCATGACAGAGGTGAGTGTGGCTACCCTTGCCTCCCACTAAAGAAGGAAGCCAGTGGTGTTGGACACCAGTCAGCAAAGGCTGGAGTGTATTGAGGGAAGGTGGGCTGGACCCTGAAAGTACCCTAGCATTTCCCTGAGGAGGTTACTGGGTCTCTTCTTCTCAGACTGCCTGAGTGGTGTCCCTTCTTGGACTCATAAGCAAGCAAAGCAGTTCTGGAAACAACAGAGCAAAAACCCTAAAAGAAAAAAGAAGAAGGGGGTGGGGGAAGAGTGTCCCTTTACTATTTTATCAGAAAGCAGTGGGCATCATTCTTGAATCTCTTGCAATCACTTTAAGGAGTGAGGGGTTTAAGCAAAATGATCAAATGACTTTTAAAAAAAAAATCACATGTCACTTCTAGAATTAGCATTTATACTGAAAGATATTCTCGAATGTAGGCTGAGCTATAAGGTCTTACTGGATTGAGAAAGTTCACTTTTGAATGGCTAGTCCATACTCATTCAAAAAAGAAAAATAAGAGAAACTGAGGAGAAAAGATGCTAAAATAAGTATTCATTCCCATCTGGACTTAAGGAAAATTTCCTTCAAAAACATAATTTCATTCTAATGTCATGATTGATTTCAAAACATATTTGCTGCAGTGCAACTTTTAAATGCAATATTTAATGCTGTCAGATTACTTGAAGACAAAGTTTTACAGAAAACTTTAAATTCCAGAAAAAAATCCTGCAATGTACCAATAAACACCTAGAAAAAATATAATTAAAAATATTTAAAGCATCAAACAACCTCAAGATCTGGTCAGGAATAATAAACACAGAATTCTGTGTTTACATTCCCTAGCAACCTGCATCCCATTTCATATAGGAGAGAGGGGGTGGTCGTGCGCGCGCGCAAGAAAATATGAAAAATTATGTTGCATTTTCCCAGAGAGGAAGGGAGAAGTACTGAATAGGACCTTGGTGAGGGACACTGAAGTGGTGTGTTCTGGGTCAGGATTACTTCCTTGACCCACAGGAACGTAATTTCACTTACAAATCCATTTACAGAGATATCAAAGGCACGCTGTCTGGATGATGGTCCTTGTCCCCTATTTTTGGCCTCTTCCCATCAGGATTCAACATTGTGTTGAATCCTTTCTCCTTCCAACCAGGACCAAGACGACTCGAAAACTGCTACAGTAGGTGAAGGGCAGAACCACAGCAGAGAAAGGAAAAAATAAAATAAAAAAAAAAAAATTCAGGGCCGCAGCAGTTAAAATGCGAAACCATTAGGAAATATTTTGTAATTATTCCCCTTCTGTGTTAACTTCAACTCCACTAGAGCAATCTACAGAGTCCAGCTTTCTTATTTCCATTGAATAAAGACACTGAAATACTGCCCTTCGTTCCTGTGGCTTTCTTACTCTTGGGCCCTACTGATAATTTCTCCATCAACAGATTGCTAATTGTATTTTGAACTCATAAATCATGCATATAAAATTAGCAGGTTTCAATATCATAGGGAAACGGGCTTTTCTCTCTTAAACGCGTTGACTCAAATTTTGATGCATTTTTGGGGGGCATCTCTCTTTTTGCTTTTCGTTTTGTTATTTTTGTTTTAAGATGAAACACTTGCAGGCTATGTACATAATCTGACTCCTCTCCCGCCCGTACCGCAACATCTAAAATAAAAATATCACAACGCATTTACAAGAAATAATACAAAACAAAACAAAACAAAAAATGGAGATGCTTGGATACAGAGTTTTACAAAACCCAGGATATAACTCCACTGTCTGAGAGGGAATCGCGGCATAAATGAACCAACCAACCCAAAAGAGTGGTAACAACTACAAAAAAAATAATAAAACAATTTGTAAATGTTTGGATCTGCCTTACTACATTTATAACAAGTGAGAACAGCTTGAGGTCCGCCACTGGGCCTCAGGCAGAAGAGCCGGCGGGAAGTCAATCCCGAAGAAAGTTACAGAGCCGGCAGTCTTACAAAAAGTTGGCATCGCCTCGCTGGGTTTTGTCTTTTGTCCTCCCGAGCCGAGAAAACGCTGTGTGCCTCCTCTGCGGACGATAAATACTGTACAAAAGGTCTCGTGAAATCACCAAAGTTCAGTCTAAGACGCCAATCTGGTGTAGCGCCTGGGAGTCCCGGGAAAGGTGAGAGAGGGCAGATGTCACCTGGTGCTCGGATCTCCAGAGCGGTCTTTTTTTTTTACAAAAACGTGGAGACGTCTGTACAAAGTTGAGCTCTGGGGACTCCGGTGCAGGCCTCACGCTCTTCGTCGCCGGGTCGGCGGCCTCGAACCACAGTGTCCCCGGCGTCCCCGCGGTGCTAGATATGCGTCAGGGGCACTGTGCCATTGACGCCCGCTCCCGCGCCCTGGTAGTGCTGTGGCAGCGAGTGCAGCCGGCTTTGGGCCGCCGCAGCTGCCGCCGCCGCTGGGTCGCCACCCTCGCTGGCGGGAAGGTACATGCTGATCATCTCGCGCAGGTCCCCGGGGCACGGCGCCCGCGAGTGCGCGGGGGCCGGCGGACTGCCGCTGGGCTCTGACTTGACCAGCGAGCCGAGGGCTCCTAGGGCACCTGACGATGCGGCCGCTGCCGCCGCCGCGGCCGCCACAGCCGAGTTCTGGTGAGCGCCGCCAGCAGCGGCGGCTGCGGCTGCGGCGGCGCCGTAGGGTATGCCACCGTAGCCCGAAGGCGACGCGCTCATGTAGCCCTGAGAGTTGGAGATGGGGCTGTACTGCAGTGCTCCCATGTCGTAGCGGTGCATGGGCTGCGGGTTGTGAGGATGCGCGTGCGGATGGTGCGGGTGCGGGTGCGCCGGGTGCGCGTGCGGGTGCGCGCCGCCCGCGCCTGGGTGCTGCCCGTAGGCTAGCTGTGCCTCCTGCATCATGGCCGCGGCTGCAGCCGCCGCGGCTACCGAGCCGGGGTAGGCACCGTTAGCCCAGCCGTTGACATGCGCGTAGCCACCTCCCGCCGCGCCGCCAGGGCTCTCCAGGCGCTGGCCCACGGCTGCTGCCCCGACGCCCACGCCCACGCCCATGGCCACGGCCGCACCACCACCACCTGCGCCGGCCGCCAGCAGCCCGCCGGCCAGAGAGTACTTGTCCTTCTTGAGCAACGTCTTGGTCTTACGGCGAGGCCGGTACTTGTAATCCGGGTGCTCCTTCATGTGCAGCGCGCGCAGTCGCTTGGCTTCGTCGATGAACGGCCGCTTCTCGGCCTCGGACATGACCTTCCACTCGGCCCCCAGGCGCTTACTGATCTCCGAGTTGTGCATCTTGGGGTTCTCCTGGGCCATCTTGCGCCTCTGTCCGCGGGACCACACCATGAAGGCGTTCATGGGCCGCTTGACCCGATCCTGGTTGGCCTTGGTGCCCCCACCGCCGCCACCACCGCCCCCGCCCCCACCACCACCCCCACCCGCCCCGGCCGGGCCCGAGAGGTTCGTGGGCGCCTGGGCACCGCCGGGCGAGTGCAGGTCGGTCTCCATCATCATGCTGTACATCTGGGCGGCTAGCGGGTTCACCGGCACCGCAAAGAGAGGGCCTGGAGCATAGACGGCCGGGTGGGGGTGGGTGGGTGGAGAGGATCAGCCCAGAGAGACTGTGTGGGGGGGTGGGTAGCAGAGAGAAGGGGGTTGGGTGGAGGCAACAACAACAAAAAGAGGCAAAAGCACACGCACTTAGCGCGGGTCCAGCTCGCAGGTGGAAAGTTTCGCCGGGTGCACAAACCACTTGCCAAAGAGGCCCTTGGCTAGGATGATTGCCGCCGCCGCCGCCGCCGCAGTCCGGGTGCTCTCGGCTAAGCTGTGCAAACAGGTGCAGTCGTGGCCAAGTTGAGGCTCCACTTTCTGTGTCTGACGCGGTGCCGCTGGGCCCGAAACCCGGTTCGCTGCCTCCTCTTGGTGGCTCGAAGTCTCTTTCCTGTGCTGGCTTCCTTGGCGGCTTCCAACTCCGGGGCCGCAACTTCTAGCTGGGCGGCGCGCCGCGTGCGTTGGGCATGTGCTGGATCCAAGGGGCCTGGGGGGAGCCAGGCGCTGAGGGGGACTCGGAGGGGGGTTCAGAAGGGGCGATCGCGGTGCAGCCAGGGAGGGGGTTAGGGACAGCGGTGGGAGTGCCAACGCGTGCAGAGAGTCAGGCAGCGGGGCTGCTGCGCCCAGGACAAGCTGTCCGCTGCCTGCCCGGGGCCGTGCGCTCGGAGAGGAGGCGCACGCGGGGCCGGTGGCGCAGGGGGCCCAGCAGCCATACGCCCGGCCCGGGCTGCCATTAAATGAGCGCGCCGCGGCCAATGGGAGCCGCCGGCGGCGGTGATTTGCATGGCGCGCTGGCGAGTGACGTGGGGAGGGAGTAGATACACTGGGCGCGGGCGGCGGAGCAAGGAGGTGGAGGAGGAGAAGTGGGGGGGAGCAAGGGCAGGAAGGAGGGGGAAAAGGGGGCGCGGGGGGGCGGGGTCACAGCCACACTGCTTCCTGAGCGCGCGCGCGCGCTCGCGCGCGGCGATGGCAGCGAACCCGGAGCTCGCCCCCTTCTTTTCTCCCCGCCCGCGCGCTCCGAATGATTAACGATTGGGTTGAAAACCAAGAGGAAGAAAGAATCACTGTCGGGGGAGGCGCGCGGGGGGGGTGTATATAGCCCTAGGTCGTGTTTAAATGCGCTCATTGGAGACCCAGCTCCTCCCCTGTCCCCAGCCAGCCAACTCTGCGCCGGCAGGGAAGGGGAAAGTTGGAGAGAGAGGCCGCACTTTGCACTCAGCCGGAGTGTAGAGTAACTGTGATGCGGGGGAGATCTTCCCAGGGGGAACTTAAGCCAAAAAACACCACTGCTGGTTTTCAGGCCAAGCAGTCTCTCTCACCCCGGGCGCTCAGAGCATTCTCCAGAGCCTGCTCTAGCCAAGGAAGGCCTTTCCAAATCCCGATCTGTAATTCAGGTTTCCGTGGATGGAGGTGTGGCCGCTTTTGTGTGGTGCAGGGCTCATAGCTTCCTTATCTGCCTTATCTACCCTGAACTTTCTTTGACGGGGAGGGGGGTGTCTTTTAATGGATCGAGCTGTTAATTAGTCAGACACTTTTTCCAATTTACTTTTTCCTTTTAAATTTCTGCGAAGGTCAAAAACAAGATCTATCTGGAGTCTAGTTACTCCAACAGCCAAAAAAGTTTGTTGAAACAGCAAAAGAATAGCTACATACCCCATTCTTTACTGTAGCAATTCTCTCAGAGCTATTTGTCAAAGAACTTCCAATACCGCGTAACTCGGGATTTGGGACGGGGGTGCGGGTGCTGAAGCCCAGTTAAAAGATGGTGCCTCTGGTCGGGTGGCAGTGTTGCCTTTTTGCTTTGTTTTGGTTTTTGTCCTATGTTATGAAAAAGTAAGGCCAGTTCTGAGAATGATTAAAGCATACTGCATACAGCTGTAATTCTTAAATCTCAGAACTAGTATTCTTCTGGGATAAACAAGAGATTTCCAACCCAGTTTTAGACTACATGGGTTCAGATTGCCATTTCCAAGTCGGGGGAGGAGGGTGTGTGTGCTTGATTTAAAAGCTTCTTCCAGAAAGACCCTTAGAAGTTCTTCGTAAATCCTGGGGCGGGATAGGATGGGAATCGAGGGTGCCTTCCTAGTCCTGAGAGGAAGGTGCCTAAGAAGATTACTGTTGGGCAAGGCAGGCCTTACTGGATGCCTGTAGATCGCCGGGTGACGGGAGAGATAACACCTAATAGCAAAAATAAGAGTATTCCAGTATGTTGGGCGCGGAACATGTAATAGGCTTTTTTTTTTTTCTGTTAACAAAAATATCTGAGGCTCTGAATTTCTTGACCCTATTGTTTCCTTGCTATGATTATTACATAGGTTTATTTTATTTTTTTTTATATAAAATAAGTTGTTACAGCACAGTGCATCAGTGAATCCATTCCTCTGCAGACTGAACTTTTATTTAGGCTATCCAGTACTTACTAATAAACCCATCAATTAATATAGAATTATGCTAGAAAGGAAACATCATTTCATATTTTTACAAATATCTAGGTTAGAAACTTAGTTTCCAACTATTTTCTTATTTCAGCAATCAAGTTTATTAAATCTTTTTATTTGTTTCACAAACTACCTACAAATATCAGTTATATTGTAAATGAACAAAATAAGCGGGAATATTGTTTAAGAATTTGGTAGAACCATTTTCGTTTGCTAAATTAGGAAGCGATGGGTGTGCAGAGAGATCCACTGTGTTAGGGAAGTCAGCAAGACTGAAATAAAGGAAATGGTTTACAAATTATAAACTATATTATCCACTTAGCAATTGAAAGATTTCTTTCCTGTGCTTTTCAATTTAGATTTTAAACTAAATAGCCAAAGACCCCCTGAAAACGCTTTGTATGAATCAAGCTTGGCACATTATTTTCCATATCAATGGGGGCAATTTATTTTATAAACACCCTGCACTCCAGTAAGCTTTGCTGGAATGCTTTATGCTTTGGGGAACTTGGATAGATGACTTTGAAATGGTCTCATTTCTTTCTACCAAGCCCTGAACATTGTTTCCAAATAGGATGTTACCCTTGTTTTCCAGAACATCTAAATAGGAGGTAAATGGCATTGCATTTGGTGCTTGTCATTCTGGGCACCACTCTCCAGAAGCCCCCCGGTTAGTAAGAAACTGTTCCTAGCCCAAACCAGTGCAAACCCTATGGGTGCCCACCTGCAGAAGTAGGAAATCAGAGATGCAGGTGTAACTTGTTACCAAATGACAGAAGATTGGCAGGAGCAGCCTTGCCAACTAAGCAGTGGTGGGCATGATGTGCCAGACCTCCATGTGCCTTCCATCCTGGCATGAGCAGTGAGAAACATTGCAAGCCCTGTCAGTGATAACTTCTGGAAGCCTCTGCTTCTTGATTCTTCTACGCTCACTTTCCCAGTGGCTCTTCATACAACAACAATAACAAAAGAACAGCCTAAAACCAGTTTGATAAATACTTCTCCTTCCCATCCTTCCCTGGCCAGCTTGGTAGCCTCCCAGCATAATGCCGTCCTAAAAAATATCAATATTCCTGAGGATTTGAAGACTGACTGCACTATGTCCAAGTAACACACTAGGGAAAATCCAAATTCGAAGGTAAGGATTAGTTTCACTGTTGACTGACCAATTTTGTTTTTTCAGCAGCAACTCAGGAATTTCACTGTGCCATTCATGGCTCAAAATGCCAAAAATGAACTTAGAAAAGTGGCTAAGTTTTTTATTCAACCTGTGGTTATGATACTCAGATAATTTAGGCCCACCCATTGCTAGCAGAAATTAAGTGTACATGTAGTGTGTGCACATGTGCCTGTATATGTAAATGAGCATAGGTGAATTGTGAAGGTGTGTGTATATGTGGAAATGATGTGTTTAAGCTTTTGCACAAAAGTCTTGACTTTCGAATAAACTGAATCCCGGATTTTAAATACCATAAACTTGAACCCCTGACATAGTTCACTCCTTTCTACACTTCTTTGAGCTCATGAGAAATCTTTGACATGAAGGAGCCCCCTGTGGACAGAACTTCTTGCCCCCTTTTTAAAGGCCAGCTCTGAGATATTTATATGTGGGGTTGTATGCTCAGTGTTAGTCTGAAGCTTCGAACAAGCTGGGGTTCTTGAGGACCCGTTTAAGACTAAAAACTATTCCAGACTATCTGCCCTGGTGACAACGTCCTGGCCATGTTCAGAACAAGGCTGTCTAAAAGCTGGTGAGGTACTTGGAGGAGAGAGAACAAGTGGAGGTGTCTCCTGGGAACTCCAAGGGGCAAACTCCAAGCTCTGATGTACCCTCAATGGGCTGCGAAAACAGTTGAAGATCTCTTAGCGAACCGGCACTTTCTAGGTAGGACCGTGCAGGGAGAAAGAGGAGTCAGTAGAAAAGAAAACTCAGCAGAGGGAAAGAATGCAGCAGAGTTGGAAAAGGCACCGGAGGTGATCTCGGCCAACAGGAGGCGCAGATTATAGTCCAAGGGGGAGGAGTATAAATCCTGCTATGGGCAGGCACAGAGGTTGTGACTCCATCCCGGGACCTGCAGCAGGAGCTGGAGGGCAGCGCGCTGGGGATGAAGCCCCTAGGGCGCGTCGTCAGTGTGGACTCTGCCGCGGCGCGGGCCGCGATCGCCGTCTGCTGGCCGCCACCACCCTCTCTGTCCTCGCCGAGCCACCTCGGGCTGTCACCTGTGTGGTGGAGGCGTCTCTGGCCCAGCTATGGCTATCGCAGCGTCGCTGGCGGGTTGGCTGCGCGCCAGTTCAGTGTTTGAGTTTCTGGGAGAGCCTCTGACCCAGGACTCTGAGGGTGGGGGTAGGGGTGGGGTGGACGGAGAGTGTCTTTTCTCCTGGGTCGTCCCCAAGCTTTCTCAGCCCGGGCTAACTTGAGTTCTGCACAAACAGCCAAAGGAGCCCAATTACAAAGCTGTGTGGTTTGTTCGTTGTTGCTGATTTGTTTAAAGGGGGGAAAAAACAAATTCGAGATAAAGTAGCGGGGGGATCGGAATGGGGACAAAGGAAGAGAATCACTCACTAATGAAGAACTTTGGGTGACAACTCCCGCCCCTCGTCTTTACCAGCATCCCTCAGAGCCCATCTTTCCCGAGTGACTCTCAACATGAAAGCAAAGCCTTCTCTCCTCCGACCCGAAGGGCGTCCGAGTTTAGAGAGCTGCTGCAACTGAGTCTGTGGGAAAGGGGTAAATAAAGTTCTGGCGTCTAGGCTGCCAAGCTCCGTTTTCAGCAGTCAGCATGGCCACCGGCACATACAATCGGGAGCTTCGCAGCCTGTGCGTGCGTGCCTCCTGGCTTTCTGGGTGGAAGCATTCGGAGAATCTCTGGGAGCTTCGAGTAGGGGCTCACCCTGTGAGCAGTGCTCACACATATAATTCAAATTTCACAGCTGACCTGCTCTGAAAACCTCAATCAGCTTCTAATTGAAGGGAAAACAAAATATTGCTTCCCTACAGCAGAGCTAACGATTTAATCATTATATCAGACATTATAGCTTTTAATTAGGCTAATGCTGATACTGTATGGAAAGAGATAATTCAACACAGTTCTTGATGAATTCTGTAATTGGGTTAACGGCGGAGCAGTCGGGGGAGAGACGTCAATATTCAAGCTGCGTCTGTAGCCACCAGGTTTATGAATGAAAAGCGGGGAAGAAAGCCTGGAACCCAAGGGGGCATCGCGCCCTCACTCCCCAGAGCTGCCGGTGCTGGGGGAAGAGGCGACCGAGATGCCAGCGGGGCTGGGCCGCCGCTTGTTGCCAGGCCTCGCGGGTTTGGAACCGAGCACCAACTTCTGCCGCGTGATTTTTTTCTGACAAGAATTTTAGCAGGCCTACCTTGCCGGTACACCTGGGTACCAGAAGTCCGAAATCTATCCACTCAGCCCAAATTCATCCCTACGGGAGGGCTGAGCTCCCAACAATTAGCTGAACGTGCTTTTCCATCCAGTAGCCTTTGAAAAAGCTAGAGCTGCCCGGGCTCCCACCCATCGCGAGTGTCGGCTGGGTGTCCACAGCACAGCGCCCGCCCCGGCACTCGCACTCGGAGAGAGCAGCTCGACCCACGCGGTTCTCTATGGGCACCCTGGGAGCTCCCGGTTCTGTTGGCTTTGCAGACTGTCCGCACTCCTGTGTCAATGCCATAGAGAAGGGACAGATCTAGTGGGTGCCCAGGCTCGTGCCCAAATTTTTGCCCCCTTGCCTTTACTTGGCCTTGGGCTTCAGGAGAAGGCTAGCAATTAAAGGGTGTGGGCCCGCTTCCTTTCCTACAAAAGAACGGGAAAGAAAGAAAAAAACAAACAAAAAAAAACAATCCGTTTGGACTCGTCCGGCCCGCGGAAAGCAAACTGTGTCAGGGACACGCGTGACCCCTCCTCCTCCCTTCGCATTCTCTGTGCCAAGTAAGACCTGGGTTAGACGCTGTTGCAGGGTCAACCTGCCAGGGCGCTCCACCAGGCATCTGTGAGCTGACCAGTTCTGTTGGAGCTGGGACCTTTCTTGCCACTCTCTTTTGCCTTTAAAATTCTACTAAACAAAAAATTTGTGCTTAAGCCTGCTCTGACCCTGCTTAGAGGAGGGCGCCCCGTGAGTCTTGGGTTTTGAGGAGAGGCACGGTCGACTCTGTGATTTGGCTGCGCTTTTCAGAAAAGTCACGGAAGCCGCGTTTTTCGCCGTTTTAACCCAGATGTTTTCAGGGTTTGATTTTTGTGTACTTTAAAATTTTCTGCCGCCGTTCTTAAATTTTTCTCTTAGTCTTTGGTTTAACTACATCAGCACAATATTCTCCTTCAAGATAAATATACTGTATTGTGATTCATCCGTGTCTTATTTTGTCAGCAATTACTGCAAAATTAAATGGGTCACTGCGGAAATTTCATTTCCTCAACCCCCCGTAATTAACAGTTTGAATACACCTTTTTTACATTGTGCAAAAGTTGTAATTTTCCAATGCATGTTGTGTCTTCCCGATAAAGAATGCTGGTTAAGTTAGATGTGATCACGAGAATTCAAAGCTCTCCCCCACGGAGGAGGGGTGCTGGGCTTTTCCCGAAGACCACAGAAAGCTTGCGCACAAGATCAAACTTTTCTGGATAGTGGAGCTTCATGACTGCTCAAATAAAAATTTGCAGAGAAAACATGGGAGAATGGAAGGTGTCTGATTAAGGGACATTCACAAAGAATCCTTTAACACCAAATTCTTGGGTTGAGCAGACAAGGCAGCAATATCTGCTGCCTGGAGAGTGGGAGGGCAAGGAGAGCTATGACATATTAGGGGCTGGTAATGGTAACCGGTCCATTCTATCTGAAATTATGCTTCAGCTCTGTACAGGGGCCCTCAAGCCCAAGGGTGTCTACGACCAGGCCTGTGTACAAGAAGCCACATTTGGAGTATGCATGACCCTCTCTAACATTTCCTCTCATTAGCCCCCAAATTAAACAAAAAAGGCATCCATCATAAGAGGAGACAAGTCATAAGGAATTTCTATATGAAGAGGAATAAAGTGAAATCAGAGATGCTATTTTTTTTTCCCTTTACAGGCCATGCCAGTTATTGCAAATTAGATTAGCTACACAGGCTGCAATATAAACACAGCACGAGGTTCACGCCAGTGAAAGCCCATCCACTCCAATCTTGTCTTTCATCGGAGCAGCTCACATAAACCACATCTTGTCCTTTAATACACTTTTCAGTGAGATTAAAACATCACTCTGACACAATTTCAAGCCCTTTCAGTCAGGTGCCATGCTTTACTTCAGAGAGGAGCGAAGAGGGAAAGTGGGTCTCCAGGCGGTGGGAAGGGCTTCTCTGCCCTGTGAAGGGCTAATGGAGGACCCCTTGGCCTCATCTAAATGCTATTCATCTTCCCTTGCAAAGATACAAACCAGCTGGTCCACCAGGAGAAATCAGATTTCCCTGGGGTTGGAGAAAGAGAGGGCCCATTGACCTCCTTTTGGGGCAACACTCTCTGGACAGGAGTGCTGGAAAAAGATCACAGCCCACCTTCCAGGGCCCAGATGCCCTTCAGGACTCTAGACCTTATTGGAAAAGAGGTCCAAAGGCAGAGTGGGGTGAGAGTGGGGGGTGGAAAGTGGCATATAGGGTTTTACGTGTTTCTTAAGTCCTAAATCTTAACCTAGGAGAGAAGGGGAAAAGAGGTGAGCTTTCTATAAAATTGTCTAGGGAATCAGCACCCCTCACTGTCCCCCAGAAATGTCTTCTTTCTTCCTCAGAGACGGGCTATTCCTGGGTCAGGCACTGTCTCTGAATTTCAGAAGGACAAAGAATCCTAGCAGGTGGCTGGAGAGGGGTGTTTGAACTCCATCTGTTTTTTGACCTGTGTTTGTAACTCAGAATGCCCAGGCACATCTTCTGGAGGGAAGACTGGATACGGTTCACACTCCACCCCCGGACTGCGCGCGAGTTGATTCTCTGCTCTCCTTAAGGACAGCCACTCCGGTCTTCTCTCTCTAGACCCCTGTAGGTTTGGGTTCATTGCTGGGAGAAGGAAGTGAGACCGGAAACCCAGTAGGACACCAAAGGATTTTTCTGCGGGAGGCTTCTTCCTTCCATCCCAGTCCTGTTTTGCAGCCGCTTACTCGGTCTCTAAATCCCAAGCTCAATCTCTTTAGTGGGACTCAACAGAAAGCCACCTAGTGATTATCTGTCCAACTTTACTGGGCACCTGAACATCCATCCCCCTGGGAGTCCCTTTTCAAGTAGGGACACACAGCCTGCTTTGCTCCACCCAAAGACTCCTAGGCAAGGAAAACCTGGCAGCGTCCAGGAGAGAGGGGTAAATTCCCTTTCCACTTTCCTGAGAATCCTGTACTTGACCACAGCTGGTTCGACTGGGTCTGTAGCCGATGCCCGTGTTTCCCACTCAGTGGCACCCACCACCAGGCTGCTGGGGACAAGATTACTGAGGACCGAGCAGTCCAGCTTCAGCCCAAGCCACTGAGGAGGCGAGTGTTCCCGGGGTTCATCTGAACCTATTTAGGGTCCGTGAATGCAGCTCCCTTCCAACGCCAGCTTTCCACAAAGGCGCATCCAGAAAGCCCGGCCCCTCCGCACCGCAGGAAATCAATGGCACAAAGCGGGCTTTTAATGGGTTAATTGACTGGAGGCCTCTATCGCGTTCAAACACCTGTTTCCTGCCAGTGGAGGCCGCCTGTCTGGTCCCTGCCTAGGTCGATGCTGCTGGGTCTGCCCCGCCTTGCTCATCGACTCTAGGCCACGGTCGAAAATCCGTTTCACCTCTGAAAGTCGCGGTATACTCCCATCCGCTGGCTACTCGAACCGGGTAAAAGAGGCGATAGATGAGGGTGGCCAACTAGGGCCCGGAGACTTCTGAGTGCGCACAAGTTTAACCCAAAGCCGAATGGTGCGCTTTCGCTGGAGGAAGGAGGACAACGCTCCCCAGGCTGGGTCTGTGGGGTCAGGGGTATCCCTGCCTAGAGCGGCCCCTTCAGCTGTGTGTACCCAGATCACTCTCTGGGAGTCCTCCAAGAGCCGAGCGACATGACATCCACCGTGCCAGTGCAAGCACCCGGTCCAAAGGCACTCTCTGTGTGTCGAGGGCTCCCGGATGATTGATTTTTTTTTTTTTTTAAAGTAGCAGAATTAATACAGTCAAGTCTGTCGGTCAGTCAAAGTTAAATTGATTCTTTGCCCAAAACATCTCTCACTAAGTGGCACGCGCTTCAACATGTTAATTTTTAGAAGGTTATTTCAACCCGTGGGTTAAGTTCTTGGCGCTGCCTAGAGTGGTGGCAGAGAGCCGGCAGCCTGGCCTCGGCAGGGCCAGGGACGGAGCAGGGGCAGCGACCCCATGGAAGGGGGCACCTCTACCTACTAAATCTTGTCCCCAGGAACACTGGCTCGACCTCCCTCCACCTCCACCCCTAAGGGCGACCCACCTAGACATGGCGTTAGACCGTTGGGCAGTGGCCAATCCAAAAGGCCGAGGACAGCGAAGAAGTGAATAGACAGATGAGAAAATGACCAAAGGACCCGCGAGTCCGTTTGCGAAGGTCACACCGCCTTACCGGGCCGCTTCCCCATTGAGGCCAGAAGGCTTCGAGCACCTCTCACATCCTCGCGGACAGTGCCCACGGAGACCAGCGGACACCCCCCTCCCGCGCTTCTCCCGCCTCCTGTCCCAGCCCCGCTGGTGAAGCCCCCGGGCGAGTTCGAGACACACTTACAGTTAGTTCTTCCTGCAGCCCGGTGGGTCCGCAGCGCTTGGCCGGCCTGAACCTCCGCAGCCCTGTCTGGTTGCGGGCCGCGTGGGACCCGGGCGCCCCGCAGGCCAAGCGCACGCGCTGAAGCCTGCGGACCCCGGCCCCGGCCAGGCTCCTGGCTACGACGGCGCCCGCGCCACGCGCACGCACACTCACACGCTCACCCCCGCTCGCACACTCGCTCGCACAAGCTCCTCGCTCCTCGCTCGGCACACACACTCGCAGACGCACACACTGCAGGCGAGAGAGACAAGAAAATGAAATTTATTATTGATAGAAAAGACTCGCAAGACAATTTCAGGTTATTGTTTCTCTCTGGAAAAGGGGGATCCCGCCACATAATGAAGCGCCTTTTGTGTGGCACTGAACAATACCAAACAAGTATTCTAATAAATAGCCGCGTTTTTGTTCCTGCTCGGCAGTGAATAGAAGGGAGCCGTTGCTTCCCTAGCAGCTGGGACGCCGAGCCGAGCGGGGAGGTGGAGCCGGCGCTCGCCCTCTTCTAGCCGCTCCCCAGCCGGGTCCCCGGCGCTCCTCATTTGCCCTCGCCTGCCGCCCCTCCCGCCCGCCCGGCCGCAGAGTTTAGGGATTCTGGGACCGCAGGGACCTCCGTACCCTCTCCCAGCGGCGATCGCACCCCCCAGCCCGTTGTCAACTGTCACTTGTGGCATCCCACGGGCGGCGACTTTCACTTAGAGAGGCTCTCCCAGCTTTCCCTACCTCTCGTGGGGTGGGGGGCGCCCCACCCGCACTCCTGAGTCAGCGCGGTCATTGCGCGCAGGGGGGGGCTCTCTACGGCGCACCCCCTCCGCCCCTTTCCGCGTCCTCGCTGTGGGCTCTTTGGGCTCTGCTCCGGGCTGGAGCTTTGTTGTCTCACCGAGGGGATACCTTGGCCGTGGGCATAGCGCCAGGCCTCCCCCGGAGCAGTGAGGGCAACCTCCCACCCCATAACGTGCTCCTTAATTTCCCCTCCCTCCAGTGCTCCCTCTACCAGGGGGAGCAACAGAACGAAAGATCACAGTGTCTAAGGATTAGGGTGTGGACACAAAGCTCACAGGTCAAAAAAAAAAAAAAAAAAAAAAAAAAAAAAAAAAGGCGCGGGACAGGGTCTGGCGTCCGGGTGAGCATTGGGAGAGGGAGACAGGCGCGGGACTGTTGAGAAGCTGGCTGGTGCGGCAGCAAGGCCAGCGGGTTTGCAGCGTGGTACGGAGCCAACAGGCTGTCACTCCCTCTCACAGTGGGTCCCTGTACCCGGCCTTTGCTATGAGGCTGAAGCTGCCCTCCCGCGCGGAGCCCAGGGACGTAGCGCAGGAGAGAACCTCCAAGAAGGCGTCGGATGGCAGCAGCTCTAACCTTGCTTCCAGTTTCTCTCCGCTACCCGGTCTCCCTTTTCTCCTTAGGTCCCCAATTGTGGGAAGGTGTCAGCACTTTAAACTTAAGACCTATACCCTCTTCTACACTTAGGAAATGTTTCAAAAGCAAACTTTTGTTTTGTTTTGTTTTGTTTTTTTTTTTCTTAAAGGGATGACCCCAAATTCTGCCCAAAGGATTTACAATTTCCTCACAACCTGAGGAAAGACGTTGCTATTATTATTTTTTTTAAATGTTCAAACACAGCACACGTGACAGTACCAAGCGTTTGCTCACCCCATGGGGTGCTGTGGGTGTGTATTTATCTGGAGCTCTCTTGTGGACAAACGTAAGCCTCCCCCCCTCCCCCCCCCCCCCCCCCCCCCCCCCCCCCGCTGGCAGCTGAGGTTTCCAGCAGAACCGTGACTGGCTCTAATCTCAGAGACAAAAACCCACATGACTTTCCCTCCATGGATCTTAATCTAGGCAAGCACTTTGTCATTTGTAAATTATTTCTTAATCGGACTGAGAGATTTCGAAGCGCAATACAGGACTTAGTGTGCTGGGAATCGCCAAAGACTGACATGTTGTCTAGGAATACTTTCCTTAGTAGCAAGGCTCCCCCTCAAAAAAGTCGGTTGGTCTGACAGAGAGGAGCATAAAGCCCGGGGAGTTCCTTGTTTTTTTCTTTCCACTTCTGAGAAACCGCATTCCCTTGGAGTTTAAAGTAATTTAGCTCAGTTATTTCAAATGTCGGCAACACCAGGGAGAGGGAGTTTGGCCCTGAAAAAAAAAAAATATATATATATATATATATATATATATATATATATATATATTTAAACCCGGATTTGTGCAGGAATCTGGGGGCAGGAAATGCGGAGCGTCTTCGGAGCTGGAGTCATTCCAGCAGACACGGGAAGCTCTTTCCTTTTGTATGGAAAATGGAAACATTTTGGAATCCAGATTTAAAACTTTGACTTATATTTTACATGTTAAATCATTGAAAGATTGGGTACAACAGTGCATAAAGCCTCAGAACCTGCAAATATTTGAATGGTTTTTGTAAGTGGAGCAGCTGCCAGTCAGCTGGCTTTGACAGGCTGCCACAGTTTTGTCATTTAATAGGGGGTGTTAGCCTAAGTGCAAAACACTCTGGCAAACAGATGTCAAACCCGTATCAATGGGGGTTGTGAAGTGGAGTTTAACCCACATCACAGGGAGCTGGTGTGCACTCGGGTCCTCAGTGCAGAAAAGACGAAGGATTCTACAAATCATAGTCTGGTCCCCGGCACTGGACATAAAATTTTGGGAGTCTTTCGAAACCAGGACTTGTCTCTTTGGTGCAGGCAGAGGAGAAGCCTGGGATCAACCAGTTTTGCAGGTTCTGGGGGTGTTATGCCTCTACCTCAATGCAGTCCCCAGCTCTGGTTCTCCAGAACATCGCTGCTGTTTGCGAATCCGGGACACTGCAGACAGCTCCGTGCCCAACAGCCCTTTCTTGGTTTTAGGAGGGAGAATGGGCCTGCAGAAATCCCCAAAAGGCCTGTGGCTGATGCAGAGCCTACAGCAGGTCTAAGGCCACCCTAAGAGCAGAGTCAAGGAGGCCTGGAGCCTAGTGCAAAATGGATGCATTAGCATTATTTTCCTAGCCAAAATCGGGCCAGACCTGGCTTTGTCAACCGCTATGGAATGTACCAAAAGGATGGTAAGTTCTGGATTCAAGAATTCAAAAGGTTTCCAGAAACCAGCCTCACACAAAGATCCTCTTCTAAAGGTCTCAAGGGCCAGCCAGACATAAAGGCCTTGCTCTTAGGTGAGGCTACATCGGAAAAAGCAGCTGAAGGGAAACCCTTTGGCTTTTGTATTTCTCTCTTGGGAGCTCTATTACTTGGACTTGGTTCATGGGTGAGGGTGTCTACACTAGCTCCTCCAGCAGAAGAGGATTACTGGGCAGTCAAAACTTGAATCCCAAGGCTTTGCCTCTAAAAAAGTCTGTCCAATTCATCTTCTTTTGGTGAAGTTCAGCTCGTACACTGGATGCCAGCCACCAGCTACAGCTAGTCTCCCATGGCCCCAAGCCATGTGACCCATGACACAAGATGATTGATAGGTGGAGTTCTACAGTTGTGCACTTGGCATGCATTGTCCTTCACTTTGTCCCCCTGTCCTGCATTGGGGGGAGGTTAACCCTGAAAGAGGACAGGCTTTCTGGCCAGTGTCTACCTTCTAACTTTCTCAGATCTGTCCCTTCTTGTGCTGGGTGAAGAACACACAGCTGACACAGACCCTCCTGGCTCCTTATGGTCTCTTTACAGTACTGCAATAAAAACACGGCTCATTCCCCACTTCCCTAAACATACGGGGTATTACCATGACTAATGTACTTAGCTTCTCTGTGCTATTTACTTTAGTGATGTCTTAATAGAAAAGAAAAGCAGACCTATAAGAGGGTTTTTTTTTAATTCAAAAAAATTTTTTTGAGACAAAGTTTCTCTGTCCTGGAACTCTGAAGATCAGACTGACCTCAAACTCAGAGATCCCTCTGCCTCTGCTGCCTGAGATTAAAAAGGCATGTGCCACCACACCTGGCTGATCTATGAGGTTTGTAAGAAGCAGTTTCCTCTGCGACACAGGATTAATTGATTCTGAATGTACCATGATACATATTTTCCCTTTCTGCCTGCCATCTTAATCTCCCACAATGCATTGCTTTCCTAGAAGGAGAGGTTGAAACAGGGCCAGGGCCCTTTCAGCAGGTACTATAAGTTCTATGTACACCCCATATCCCATTTTTAAAGAAAGAATCTCAGGTATCCCAGGATAGTCTCAAACTCAGTAAGTGGGCAAGAATGTTCTCGAATTCTCCATTCTTATGTCTTCAGCAGCTTCAAAGCTGAGACCACAAGTTTGCACCTCCATTTCTGGCTCCCAATCTGCCATGCTTTATTAGACGTAACAACCTCATGGCTGTGTTTTCTGAGCAGTTCATCTAGTGATGGTCACATGGAACAAATCTACAGGTTTGCTGAATATCTGTCTTCATGTTGTGTTTGTTTTATTTTCCTAGACAGGGTTTCTCTGTGTAACCCTGGCTGCCCTGGAACTTGCTCTGTAGACCAGGCTGGCCTCTAACTCAGAGAGATCCACCTGTCTCTGCTTCCTGAGTGTTAGGATTAAAGGTGTGGGCCACCACTGCCTGGCTATGTCTCCATGTTTAATTTGACATGGGACACAGCTTTTTCCTCTTGTTCCTCTTCCCCACACTCTCCATTCTCAACCCACATAGCGAACCAGATGGAACCTGGAACCAAACCCAAAGACTGCTGAACAGGAAGAAAACTAGTGACTCAGAACATGCTCTGATTCCGTGCTGGACAGGGCTGACCCTGGACTTCCTTCCAGTCCTTGAATCTAGAAGCAAAGCTTTCATGATGGGCATGATGCCTCACCAAAGGACCAAGCGGTGTCAGTGGCAAGAACTCAAGCCCTGTCCAACAGGACAAGTTCTCAGATATAGGCATATTATATGTAATGGGATATAAACAGCACACACAGTGTTAACAATGTTTATGATATACAGAACTATATAGTATGTCAACTAAAAGGCTTCTCAATTATTAATTGAATTTCTCTCGGAGACAGGGTCTCATGTTGTCCAAGCAGGCTTTGAACTACCAATGCAACCAAAGATAACTGTGAACTTCAGATCTTTCTGACTCCCAAGTGCTGGGATGGCAGGCATGTACCATTATACCTGGTTAAATTATTAATGAATTAGTGTGTGTGTGTGTGTGTGTGAGTGTGTGTGTGTGTGTGTGTGTGTGTGTGTGTGTGTGTGTTGGCGCATTTCATATCACAGTGTGAATGTGGAAGTCAAGGATAACTGAGGGAGTCAGTTCTCTCCTCTGTGGGTCCTGGGGCTGGATCTTAGGTTGCCAGACTTGGTAGCAAGTGCCCTTACACATTAAACCATCTTACTTGCCCAGTTAATTTATAATTAAGACAAATTTCATTAAAAACATTAAAACAACAACAAAATATTTCTAATGCTTATCGACTGTGCTTATTATCACTATAGATGGAAGTGGTACAAGTGTGAAACGTCTTGACCAGCCTGCCAGCCTTTTCTTAGTCTCTGGAAGGAGGTCACAGAATAGGATCTATAGTTACCTGGAATAGTGGTTGAACCCCCACAGGTGGTGACATATTTGTTGATAAATGAAAAAAAATGGTAGAGTGGACATTTGTAAGACAGCCTGTGCCAAAGCCTGGCTTTATTCCACGCTGTGTGACAGTCGCTCACTTCTTTAACATCTTTAGTCCTAAAGCTGAGACTTGACACTGCAAAGTTTTGAGAAACAAAGGACTTGAGAAAACACTGGGTCCTTTTGCTCGCAGCATCTCTCCTGTGACACATTGTTTATCCACATCCCGGTCTTCTTTAGTGCTGGGAAACAATGGAGAAGGGTCAAACCAGGAACACCCTGCTTCTCTGGGGAGATTCCATAGGCTCGCCTAGGCAGCATGCTGTGGGTGGACTGCCTCTGTGCACTGGCAGTGTCTGTCTGTCTGTCTGCCGTGACTGAACTCTGGCTACTCTTTATGTTTCAGTGAGCGCTCCAGTCTGACATGAGAGCGCCCTTTCTTGGGCACTTCTTAAACATATGCAGTCTATGGTAACAGTAGGGCACCTAGTTATATACTATATTATATTCAAACTGTCTTTTTGTTTGTTTTAAATAAAAGTGCTTGTATCTTTACACTAACCATATTGATAAAGGTTAATTTCTTTATGTGAATTTATATAAAAAGTTTACATGTCATATTTTATTCATAGAAACCTCTTGCTTGTTCAGTGTTTTTGTACTTTCTTTCATATATTATCTACCCATTTACCCAGTCTTCTATTCATTCACTTATCCATCTATCCAGCCATCAATCCATCCATGCACATAGCCATTCATCTACATTTACTCACCAATTTATTCACCCATCCACCCATCCATCTACTTACCAGTCCATCCATCCATCCATCCATAGTCACCTATCTACATATCTGTTCACCCATCTGTCCATATGTCCATTAGTCTCTTTAACCTACTCATTTAGTCATTCATCCATCCACATAGCTCTATCTGTCTATCTATATATCTATCATCCATTAATCCATTCACCCATTTATCCTCACACCCATCTGTGCATCCACCTTATAAACATTTGTGGATCACCTGCTATTTGGCAGGTATCATCCTAGGCCTTGGGATAAAATGGAGGAACTAAGAGCAGGTCCCTAGAGAATCTGGAGAGACCTGTAGATCGGCTTGGTGGGGTCTACTAGGTATTTTTCTGGAAGAGTTTCTCTTTGTGCTTCCTCTTCACATAGTTTGTGTTTTGTTTCTGGGGCACCTTCTTTTCCCCCTTTTCATAGATCTGTGACCATATGGCAACAATAAGAATTCTAGGAGGAGAAAAATCTTGCTTTTTGTTCCCGTCTCTAAGCCTATGAACTTCTGAGGGCTCTGAGTGAGTCAGCCCGAATCTTAGTCACAGTGTGTCCACTGGGTTCAGCAATAATATATATCCTGACAGAATGGAAGGCTGGTCACATCAGCTTTTTGGGACCTCAACTTTTCAAGGTCAAAAATGAAACTGCATCATTGATTGCTCCTAGGTCCATTTTCCAGATCAAATGTCCAGTGGGATATTCTGTCATTGGTTAAGCCTACAGGGCTTAGTTTCTTCATCTGTGAACTGGGTGCAGAAATAGACCCAGCTCACAGGGACACATATGTGGGGAAAGGGTCAGGAGCACCCCATGTGTCAAGCACTGGTCACTGTGGGAACTGCCCCATCTCACCCTGTGTTCATGGGCACTAAATGGCCAGGACCCAGAGGGGCACTGCACTCTGTGGGCAAACACCTCCTGTTACTTCAATTCTACAGCTCTGGCAGAGTACTGGGTATTAGGAACTCACAGAGTGATTTCATAAAGAAAAAAAAAAGTGTAGTTTATACCAAAATGGAATAAACCCCCTTTTGAGCAACAACAATCTGCATAAATGCTTTAAGAAAGCCTATAATTATGATAAAAATGTTGCTCAAAGTTAAAATTATGAAGCAATCAAGATTTATAAACACTCTCTCATCGACTTTTAATCATTCTTTCTTTTTTATATACAAACTGTACACAATATATGGCTGCAATATATCATGCTATACATTTTATTTTGAGTAATTTAGCTGAGTAAAACGTATGTGATGTGACACTGAACAGCTAGGTTATATCTACATACGATGATGGGTGTGTAGCTGTTTATAGTGTGTGCATGGTTATGTTTCCTTCTGGAATCTTACACAGGAAAAAAATGCATGCCTTTGCTGTAGCAGAATCTCATTAAAAATTCCAATTCATATGGTTTTTTTTTTTAAACAGTTCAAAAAGTATGACCTGGGTGTGAATATTAATTACTTCTTGACTAAGAGAAAATATTTTTCTCACCAATTAATTGAGGATGAAATTGGTCATCATAATCAATATTTGTTTATGCTGGGCAAAAATTTTTCTATTTTGAGCACCTGGAAATAAGCACTTAGGTAGCATGTGAAGAGCTGGCCCAAAACATGAGCTATAGATACTGTATTTGAAATCTTTCCTGTAATAATTTAAAATGTTCAAGCTCCAATTACAGAGTTAAACCTAAGATAAATTTCTCTCTCTTTGCCAACACATAGCCAATACACACATACATAGTCTACCACTGAGTTGTGCTCAAATAGACATTTCTTACTATATAAAGATTCCCAATAACTGAACATTGTCAAGCAGCAAGCAGTATGTGACAGCTGGTATGTGTTACCTTGTGGTCTGTCCTCACTCCCTAGAATATTTTTAATCTTTGACATTACCTCTCCTTGTGTCCTACCTCCCTCTGAGTATTGACCAAATTCATTTCATTCTAGAATCTTAACCCTCCCCCAAAAAAGCTAAACACAGCCACAGAAAATGGTCTGTCAGAGCACAAGGACTCCTGCTGGAGAGACAGCAGGCAGACAGGGCTCCCTCATCTGGAGGCTAGAAGCAGCGGGAAGAACCAGTCTAGACCCATAGAACATAGGTTTTTGGAAAGTTTGGGTCCTCTGCCTGTTTTCTCATGTTCTGAGAAGTTTATTTACTCTGGCTTTTGGGGGAGGTTCCTTTAGAACAGGTGATACACAGGTTAGGATTCTGGTACCCGGCAGAGTAACATGGTTTTCCAGACTATGTAGTGCTGGGGACACTGTGATCTGGCTCCTCTTCTCAAGGATTCAATGTCTGATGTCACCAGGCCTCCATCACCTGTCATGCCATACATGGTTTTTGCTGTAGATGTCCCCTCCACCCCAACATGCCTCTTTTACCCGGAGTCTGCCCTCCTAGCCTGCCCTCTGCCTTGACACAGAGTTTCCTTCATCCCTTTGACTGTGCAATGGTTTTAGGTCTGGCCTTTTAATTTCCCATGTCACCTCCATAAAGAGCCATTCTCCCAGGCAACATTGGGGCATGGGCTCTTACTGTACCCTGCTTTTAACAAACAGTGTCCATTACAGTTCCAGCCACAGCTTTACTTTTATGGTTGTTCATATGTGTTTTTTTTCTTCCTAGACTGTGAGTTTCATGTGTGTGAATATCTCAGCACTTGTTCTGGTCTGTATTTCCAGTGCCGAGGATGTTGGTGGATGCTTGCTGTTTACTGATAAATGAGGATGAGCAGCAATGAGTAACTGCTGCACTGGAGAGTTTGGCATAAATACCATCTAATTGCAAAGAGCAATGACAAGTTATGGGAGGCCACCATTGTCCCAGCAGGGATAGCCATCTCCCATACCTGATCACTGAAAGATAGATCATAAACTGAGCTGTGGACAGTAATCTGCCTAGGAACAATCTCCTGTCTGTGGAACAAAAAGCAGAAACCCATAGAGAGTGTCTTAGCTAGAGTTTCTATTGCTGTGAAGAGACACCATGATCATGGAAACTCTTATAAATGAAAACATCTCATTGGGGCTGGCTTACAGTTTCAGAGGTTTAGTCCATTATCATGGCAAGTAGTGTGACAGCCTGCAGGCAGACATGATGCTGGACAAGGAGCTGAGAGTTCTATATCTTGATCCTCAGGAAGCAGGAAGCAAACTGAGACATATTTCCTCCAACAATGCCACACTTATTTGAACAAGGCCACCCACACCTCTTAATAATGCCTCTCCCTGTAAGCCTATGGGGGCCAATTACATTCAAACTACCATAGAGAGATATCAACAAGTAGAGTTCTGGGTTCCTAGAGCAGCTAGGCTGTGTAGGTGACACAGTAGAGAGCAGAGACTGACCATCCACCTGGAATCCCTGGGAGTCATCATAGGGTCCTTCCTGAGGCTATGGCTCTGAACTAAGCTTTCTGGGACAAAGAAAGACTTATCAAATCTAGCTGAGACTTGATACTGAAACAGGGGCATTATCAGGGTCCAGGAACTGCCAGGTTTGATGTTAAGGCTGATAGAGTTGACTAGAAATGCCTAGAAGCCCTTGGAGAGAGAATCATGTGTGCCCACTACTGCCAGCCTACAAAGATACATGACCATAGGATGAACAGTCAGGCACGGCCAAGTGAAAGAGTCTGGAACACTTTGGACTTCCACAAAGAAAGCAAACTGTGAAGCCACACTCATGATGATCACTTCATGACAAACTGCCTACTGTCATGGTAGCTGGCACTGAAAAAAGGGAGATCCCCATGATCATCAGACAGACTGAGACATATAGTCAAAAAGAAAGAGTAAGAGACAGGAGCCAGCTATTCCACTTGGCAAAGGCTATAATGGATCTTTCTAACATCCTCAAAGAATAGGAGGAAGCTGCAGAATTAACAAGTAGGATAGAGTGGGAATCCTAATGCCAAAGTGGAAATAATTAAAAAGCCAATTGGAATGGATAGAGCTTAAAAAAGCATAGTTACCTCAGTATAAAAGGCACCAGGCTTATTTAACAGCAGACAGGAAATGTAAGAGCAATTAATGTGAAAATGTCAACAAAAATCATGTGACCTACACAGAGAAAACAAAGAAAGAAAGATGTGTGGAACCTTGGGGACCTGCAGATGGTATTAAAGAACCCAACATGCTCATACAACTCCATAGAGAAATGTGTAATTGTGAGATATGCTGGGCTCTCTTTCTCTCTTAGAAAAATAATTTTCAGATTGTTGCCTTGTTTGATGAAAAAGGTAATCTTTTTAGATCCAAAGACCAGACTTCACTTAATTTTTTTTAAAAAAGACTTATCTAGTATACAGTCCTTGTAGGCCAGAAGAGGACAACAGATGTCATTACAGGTGATTATGAGTCACCATGTGGTTGCTGGGAATTGAACTCAGGTCCTCTGGAAGAGCAGTCAGTGCTCTTACTCTCTGAGCCATCTCAGAGGCCCTAGACTCCACTCAAGAGCAGGTAAAATGTATAAACAGTAATGTTAGTGCGAGGTATGTTGTAGGTAAATGGACACATGAATAGTCAAAGGAAAAATGTTGAAATGAGCCAGGGAGACAGGATGTGTAGGGAGTGATAAGATGCCCACCTAGGGGGGCTAGAGAGATGGCTCAGCAGTTAAGAGCACCGTCTGCTCTTCCAGAGGACCCGGGTTCAATTCCCAGCACCCACATGGCAGCTAACAACTGTCTGTAGTTCCAGTTCCAGGCAAACACCAAGGCAAATAAATAAATAAACAAAAAAAAAGTTTAAAAAAAAAAAAAAAAAAAAAAAAAGATGCCCACCTAGAAATCTGAGGAGACCAGGATATAGGGGAGGCAATGATACACTGACTAGTTAGCTAACACTAAGTCTACAGGAAATGGAAAGATCTTTGGGAAGATGGCTGAGGTGTAGGGCATCAGGAAAGCTGGCATTACTTAGAGGCAGTGGATGCACCATAGGATGCTGAAGTGCACCTTTCCCCAAAGGAGGACATGGAATCAGATAGAAATGAAGGGTTTTCTCCACTAATGCACTTATGAGATAACTGGGAGAATTCATGGATCCTATGAGAGGTCAAATCCTTGGCCTCACTTTTTCTGTTCATTTAAGTAAGGTTCATATTCTGTAGTCCCAGCTGGCCTTAAACAATCATCCCATCCCAGTCTGCTGAAATTCTAAATGTAAGCCAATAACCAGCTTACTATCCTACAGAATGTTTGCTTTTATATAAAGCAAAACTCAAGTCTGGAGCAGATTCACAGCATATTATGAACAAAACATTTCATCATAAAATACATGATAGCACTAAAGGCTTCTAGAATATTCAGCCCACAGTGAATTGCGACCCAATCTCTTAAGTTTTAAAACAGAGTGCTGGTTGTTACATTTCTAGCAACTAGCTCTGCCAAGGAGTTAAGTGAGGTAATCATCCAACCTCCCTTGTATTATGAGATGATTTACTCCCTCTGTCTCAGTTTTCCAGGTAGGGGAAACATCTGTCCTACTGTAACTAAGTGATGCTTGTGTGTGTGTAATGGGCTCAGTGTCATTTCCTCACTGCTTACTCGAAGGGCAAATTTCAGACCAAATAATTACTTGGAGGCTGTGTAACATGGCATGTTCTCTTTCTCTGACTCTCGGTCTTGTGCGTGCGCACATGCATGCGCTGAGTAACTGACTACTTAGAATTGCTATAGTAGGCATGTGTTATCCCATTGAACTACAACCTTAACTCTTACATGTAAAAAAATAGAAAAAAACTTCATTTAGGAAACTTATATACTTTGTATTCATGTGGAGATGTAGGATGACACGTGCTGATCAGATGACAACTTGAAGGAGTTTGTTCTCTCTGTCTGTCTATCCATCTATCCATATGTCTGTCTATCTATCTATCAACTATCTATCTGTCTATCTGTCTATCTATCTATCTATCTAATCTCATGGGGATCAAACTAAGGCACCAGGCTTAGTGATTAAGTGCCTTTACCCACTGAGCCATCTCCTTGGCCTAAGATATATATCTCTATTTCTCTCTCTCTCTACACACAAACACACACACACACACAGTGGTGATAGCCGAACACCCATTGAAGACTTTCTCAGTTTTTCCTTCTCCCTATTTCTTTTTCTTTTTATGCCCTTTTTTCCATTATTGGTCATAAAGCTTCTCCCTAATAACAAGGGAATCTTTCTTTTTGCTTGTGAGTCTCCTACTGTGAATAAATTGCAACATGGAATGAAAGCAAGCAAGCAGCGTAACTGGTTTCGGTAAAAAGAATATATATCCATTGGAATACATACAGTGTGGCCTTGGAGGTATTTTTCATTCAAAATTATTTATTTTAAAAGATGGCTTGTTGTCTGGAGTTCAGTGTGACAGTTTATCCACCCAAGTCAGAACAACTAACATTCCGGTCTCCTTAAACATGGATTGTTTGTTTCAGGAACTTGGTATTCTTCCCTTTTTGTTTATCAAGTACACATCCTGAATTGGAAACAACACAGCCTGCTGTGCTGTAGATGACGAGAGCTTATTTTTCTCATGTGATCTCCTCTCCAGTCTCCTTTTATCCATCTTCCCAGACTCTAATGACCAATTCTTTCCTCATGTGTGAGGTCAGTTTTTTACCTTTCACACATGAATGAGCACACACAGAAGTAGTCTTCTGAGACTGGCTTATTTCACTTAGCGGGTGTCCTCTAACTCAGTCCATGTTGCCCCAAGTGACAAGGTTGTTTCCCGTGGCAGAGTAATATCCAATTGTATGACACATCATATTTCCTCTACCAGTTTATCTGTCTCTTCAAGTAATTTGTTGTATTGCAGTCTGTCTTTCCCCTTTTCTTTACCTCCAATGATGCTTGTTTTATATAATTGAGTATTCCATATTAGAAGCATGTATGTTTAGGACTTTTGAGTTCCTATTATTGGACTGATGCCTTTATATGGTGACTCTGTTTCTTCTTATAGTTTTTTATTTTTAAAAAACTTGTTATTTTTATCTATACGAAACATAGACGTCCTTGCTTGCTTTTGACTTTCTTTTGTAAAGAATTATTTTTCACTTTCTATTTGTATGTCTTTGCCAGGGGAATTGAGTTTCTTGCTGGCAGTATATCATTGAACCTCACCTTTTTAGTCCATTCTGCCAGTCTAATTATTTAAGTTGGGGACCTCATTTGTTTGCATTTTTAAGGTTATTTTTGATAGTTAAAGAATTACTCCAGTAATTTTTTTTGCATCTTGTACATTTTTATTCTTCTCTTGTTCATGTTTTTGGTTTAGTGGTTTTCTGAACTGATAAGGTTTCATTCTGTTTTATACATCTGATCTGTTGGTAAATTTTATGCTTTTATTTTTTTATGATAGCAATTTTTATCTATTTTGCCTTGAGGTGTCTATATCCCTTAAGTATTTATTGCAAGACTATCCAGTGGTGTCTAATTTCTGCTACTCTTACTTATCCTTTAAACTATTCTTTTTTCATTTTATTTTCAAAAGATAATTTTTTTACTGAGTCTAGTATTTTGGTTATCAATTTTTTTCTTCAGGAGTTTGAATTTATCTTTTCATTCTCTCCTGGTCTGTAAGACTTCTGCTGTTTACTCTAATGGGGATTCTCTTGTAGTTCTATATAAGACAGGATGATTTCCCCTTTACAAAAAAATTTTTCTTTTTATTTTAGACTTCTGATAGTTTGTAATTATATACCTCAAAGATGATATCATTTGGTCTGATTCAGTCTTTGGAGCTTCCTCAATGTAAAAATCTATCTTTTCTGTGTTTTGAAAAGTTCTACATATTATTACATAAATATAGGTTACTATAGATTTATATAGCCTTTCCCTCCCTTTTGGGAGCACCCACCTTTAATATCAAAGTTTGATTACTCAACAATGTGCCATAAATCTTACAAGCTTTCTTCATCCAGTTAAATTTATTTTTCTTTCATTTAAAATTTTTTTTTATCTGATTGGGTATTTTAAATAGAACTTCAGTCTTTAAAAAGAATGAAAAAAAATAAAGTTCTTTTTAAATGAAATTCATAGGCAGTGAAGTTCATAAATTATTTCTTCCTGCCTGATAGATATTGTCTGTTGTTGAGGCTACCCATTGTGCTTTTAAAAAATTGACTTCCTCAATTTTTAGATTGTGTGTGTGCTTATGTGCACATGTATGCATGTATGGCAGTCTTGTATATGTATTATTGCTCAGACCACCATCTATTTTGTTGGTTTTTTGTTTGCTTGTTTGTTTTGAGACAGGATGTCTTTATGTAGCCCTGGTTGTCCTGGAATTCACTCTGTAGACAAAGCTGGCCTTGAAGTCACAGAGATCCACCTGCCTCTGCCTCCAGAGTGTTCATATTAAAAGCCTGGGTTACCACCACCTGGTTTTGTTTGTTTTGAGACAGGGTCTCTCATTGGCTTGGGACTCAGTAATATCCTGAGACCACAGAATCTACCTGTCTCCCATGTCTAGCTCTGTGATTATAACTGTACAACATTGAACTTGGCTTTTCAACCTGGGCTTGTGGGGTTGTACTGAGAACCTTCTGCTTGCTCAGTGGGCACTTTGCAACTAAGATCTCCTTCACCAGGTTGTAAAACAGATTCATTTCTGTGACCCATCTCCACTGCATTTCTTAAACTGTGTGTGAAGTTTGTTCAAAAGTCACTAGACTGTCTGTATTGTCTTGTATCCTGTCAGGTTCCCTTTTAAAAATCACTTTTAGTTACATCCCAAGGAACTATCATCAGTTTTGTTTTCTCTGGTGTCTATTCCAAAGTCTTTTGGAGATTTCACACTCCTTTGCTTTTTTATGCTTCTTGTTTTTCTGTGTTAAAATCTGCCCAGCTGACAGTTCCATGTCTACGGGCCACACAGGATGGTGATTCTTTGGTGGGCTTGGGTAGGTGCATTGTGGCATGTCTTAGTGTGGCAGTGGAACATATTAAGTCTGGGAGCCCCTTGGGAATAAGTTGTACCAGTGGGCCTAGTGCAGCACCGTCAGTCTTCCAGTGGTACATGGCTGCCTCTGGGATTCTTCAGTTCACTGAGCCATTCCAAGTGAAGCCATGCAGATACCACTAGGGCCATAAGTGGGTGGTCAAGGGTACTTGAGTTGATTCCCAGAGACACTCCTCCACCAACAATGCCACACTTTGTAATAGTTTCCAAACAGTTCCACCAAGTGGAGATCAAGTGTTCAAGTCTATGAGCCTATGGGGGTCAGTCTCATTCTAATGACTACACTGTGTGTGTATGCATTCATGTGTATGAATGTGTGTGTTTACCTGTCTTCATGCTTATGAATGTAATATACCTATGTGTGCTCATGTATATACATGTGTGTTTGCATATATATGTATATATAAATACATATATATGGACATGTGTGTATGAATATGTGGGCATGTGCACCCACACAAATGTGTATGTGCAATATACATGAACACACATATATATGCCAGGCATGCACATGATGAGATGCATTTACAAAGGTTTCCCCCTTCTCAGGAATGTGGTGATACGTTACATATTTAATAAAACCTGGAATATCAAGAGATCAACTCACAGTCTCAACTAGGCGGTGGTAGCTCTGGGAGTTCCAGGGATAACAGAGCAGTGGTAACACACATAGCTATGCTCTCTACCCCACTTTTTTTCTAGACAGCCATGGAATACTCTCAAAAACTGAAGTTCTCCTATGAACATCTGAGAACATGTTTTATATAACAGCTCATCATTTGCCATAACAGACCATTATATTAAAATGATGAACTAAGTCTTATTTGGCTCATGTAGACAAATTTGCTTGCATTTAAAGAGTAATGAGTATATGATTGGACATTCTCTTTTATTGGTACAATCACAGGACTTTTTAATATCCACTCTATGCTATTCAGGGGGTGCCCTTTGAACTCAGCATCTTGAAAATTAAATGCCTGCAACCAGCAGCTCAGTAGCTGAAGGGAGCAGAGATCAGACTCTTGGTCCCTCTACAGATTGAATCCCTACAGGGGCGAAGCCCTGTGGCTCTCCAGCAGGTTTTCTGATTTTCCTCAGAGTCTGGTATTTCCTAGAAGAGCATAGAGGCAGTCTGTGTACCACGCTGCTTTGTGGAGGCTCATCAGTGGGTCCCCAAACAGAAGGGAATAAAAATTCCTAATTATTGTTTTTGATGCTTTTCTGGAATGTGTGCTTAAACTCAGCATTTTACACAAAGATTGACGCTTTCGTGTTTTAAAATAACGATAAAATGCATTATGATGTTCTCCGAAGCCCACTGTCTAAGACAATCCCTGAGTTATTTCAGGGTCAGAATCCTTTATCTCTCAGCTGAGTACGTAAATATTTACATTTTCAATGCCTGCTCACTCACTGCCATCCCATGCTGCTTTGTCCTTGAGAAAGAAAAAAAAAAAAAAAACCCAGCGAACTAGTTTCTCTGACTAAAAAGTATGAACTCCCTTTCAAGTCTATGTACTTCCTAAACTAAACAGGCAATGGCATTGACACTTCCTCTTCAGACATTGCTGGAAAAAGGAGAAGAGTGAAAGTCACTGCCGGGAATTAGAGAACTGAAGGGTATGGGGGCAATCAGCCTCTAATTAATTTTATTCTCTTCTCTCTGGATCTCTCCAGTCATTATTTACAAGCTGTCAGATTTTATGATGGAAGTGACTATTGGATTATTTTTGTCTCTTTGTAAGTGCTGCTCAGCTTCTGAGCAACTTTCTCTGCTTATAGAAAAGATGAAAATGGTGGTCTTCCGAGTCGGTCAGGCCTGGGTTTGAATCAGAGCGACATCCCTTCCATCCTGTGCTCTGGATTATCACATATCTCCAGGCCACAATTTGTCCTTGAAAGACAGATGATAGCAGTATGACATGTGCAGGGAGAGCAGCTGGATAAGAACACTGGAAGCACTGTCACTTGGAAAAATCTTCAAGAACTCTAGGAGAAGTTTTCTAAATAAAATATTTATAAGTAGGGCTTTATCCACACTTTCTCACTGAATTTCTCACTGAAGAAGGAGTTACTTCCAATAATATCAGACAAGGTAATTCCCAATAACTCTTCCATAGACAGTACCGCCAAGAAGTCAGGCAGATGTAAAATAAACAAAATAAAAATTTAAAGCAACAAAGTAGAGCAGGTATGGACTAGGCAAGCTCTGAAGGACCTTTGCTGAGAAGAGTTTGAACTTGCCAGGGGCTGACTAGAAACTGGCTGTCCCTGCTGAGCATGCTCAGACAAAGGCTGTTCACCTAGCTGATGACCTTCTGATGCCACATGCTCAAAGTCCACTGTGGGGAACATAATCCCCGAATGATGGAACACATGACCCACATCTGTAGCACCCTCAAGCAGCTACCTCACCCTTCCAGTAAACCCATTTCCTACCAGTAGATGGGAGGCCGACTGGAGCATGCCTCTGTATTTTACTGGTTGATGTCCAACAGAATCCTTTTCTTTTTGCAAAAATCTAGTTATAGCATTGTCTTCCATGCATGATAGGTGGCCCCAGCTCAGTATCAGGGGAATTAGAAAGGCTGTAGAAAGTGGCTACACCAAAATCTGGGAAAGGTCTGAGTTCAGAGACAGGAGTCTGGTGTATGAGATCATTTGGGGTTTTGGAACTGACTGAAGAGAAAACAGTGGATGGAACTGGGACCATGGTAGGTACTGTAGAGTTTGGGTTGGCATTAATCTCGCAGGGCTGTACCAAAGGAGTGGAGGTGGGTCCTGATATGGTTTAATATCTCTCAGGTCCAGAATCCTGGTCCCCACTGAGGAAGAAAACTTTATGTCTACTTTGGGAATAACTGGTCCTAGACCATTTCTTCTTAAGGTGCATTACAGAATCATAAAGAGTTCCCTTCAAGAAAGACACAGCCCTGAGCCTCACATGATTTCAGTTACTCAGAAGACATACTTCATGAGCTCATAGCCCAAGATTATCAAACACAAGCAGAAAATAGAGAATGGTCAAGAGCAGGGGCCGCTAAAATCAGAACCACTGCAACCCAAAGAAGAAAATAAAGTCAAGAGGGCTTTGTGATTTGTATATAAAAATTAAAAATTTTCAAGAAAAAATATGATCACACAATTAGGAATTTCCAGAGGGACTGGGGATATGGCTCAGGTGGTAGAGTGTTTACCTACCATGCCATGTTAACAGGTGTGATAGTACATGTCAGTAATTCTAGCAGTTGGGATGCAGAGTTAAGAGAATTGGAAGTCCCGGGTCTGCTAATATATAGTGAGCTTGAGGCTAGCCTGGGCTACACTAGACCCTGTCTTAAAAGGAGAATCCCTGGACAGGCTAAAGGCTAAATTAGATGCAACTAAAAGAAAAACAGTGAGATGAGATGTTCTGAAGTACATCCTGCGGTCATCATTTCAAAGAGCTACGCTCTGTGAGTGTTATCGAAACTCCATTAGAGTCTGGTGTGATAGGGTAGAGAAGTAAAAACAGCAATGGTGATCTTATCCTAGAAGGAAGGTTTGGAAGCATGTTCCAGTAGGGGAGGGGCGAGGTTAGCTAGCCTCCTGAGCAACAAGGCAGCAGTGTGGTTACTAACATCGACAAATGTGTGTGGTCTATGAATTTTGCATCTTTTCTTTCTTCTTTTAAATTTACATTCCCTGTGTATTGTCTTTTGCTTACATGTATGTCTGTGCACCACAGTTGTGCCTGGTGCTGTCCAAGGCCAGAAGAGGACATTGGATCCCCTGGAGCTGGAGTTAGAGATGGTTGGGAGCTGTCATGTGGGTACTGAGAATTGAACCTGGGTCTTCTAGAAGAGAAGCCAATGGTCTTAACCACTGAGAACTCTCTCTAACTCTTTCCATGTTTTTCTTAATTGACCTTTAACAAAATTTGCTGGGCGAACATTAAATAGAGCTGTGTGAAGAAAAGAGAAGGAAACATGTCTTCCATCACCTTGAGGGTCCCTGATCCCCGCTTCTTTTTTGTTTTGCTTTTTGAGTCAAGGTTTCTTTGTGTAGCCCTGGTTGTCTTGGACTTGCTCTGTAGTCCAGGCTGGCCTCCGGCTCACAGAGATCTGCTTGGCTCTGCCTCCCAAGTGCTGGGATCAATGGTGTTCATCACCACTGCCTGAGCTTGCTCTTCCTTCTTACACCTGTGATTTTACACACCTGAAAGAACATGACCTTCAGGCACATCGATAGGCTTGCTCATCTCCACCCACAAGTTCTTCTCTTCCCTCTGAGGAGAGCTGAAGTAGGACAGCTTGGCTTCTAGACAAGAGTGAGCCTTGTGCCTTCAAACACAGGGACTTACTCTCTTACAGTCCTGAGGTTGAGTGGCCAAGGTCTTGACTTTTTAATCGTCAGCATCCTTTCTGGCCTTTTCTACCTTCTGATGGTGTCCTTGGTCATTGATACTTCATGGCTCATTTCTCTGGCCCTTGGCCCTCTGTCTCATGGTATTCTCTTAATCCATCCATTTCCACATAGCTTCCTTGGGGGTGGCTTTCCTATTCTCATCGATGTCGGCCATGATGGATTGAAATCAGCTTTTCCACAATATGACTTTAGTACAACCAATGGCACCTGCAAAGGCCACATTTCCCAAACCAGGTCACATTCACAGGTGTTTGGGGCTACTCTTCCTCAGGCCTCCTTTTTACAGAAAGGACCAGTCTTGAGCTCTAGAGTACCAGGCAACCTTTCCCTTTCTCCTGTTCCATTACTCAAGGGATGCTCCTGAAGTCTCTGTGTTTCAGCCCAGTTCCTTTTACTGGGAAATGATAAAAAGTAGCTGATTTATGAGGGTTCAGTCTCCACTGCACTCTTCAGTTCAATTTCACTATTTCTTTTCCAGAGAACATTTTCATCTACCAGCTTCAACCAAAATTAATATCTTCCTGTCATTTTTGTAGCTCTAATTTGTTGTGACTTCCATAAGCTGGAGACATCAATATACCCTTGATGAGGCTCACACATCTTTCCATAAGAAATGGATTATTTGGTTAGTTGACAATGAATGAGGCTCTGGTCCTTCATCACAAAACTGAAGATAGCATCGTGGCAGAGATTGGCCCTCTTTCCAGATTGCAGGTGTCTGTGACAGCGGAAGGAAACGTGATATTTCCATGCATATCTCACTCATATCTTCTCTTGCATGTTCATGTGAGCGCTTGTTCATTGCAGAGAAGGTATAGATGCAGGACCTTTCCTGAGGAGGTACAAAGAACAAGGACCACAGTGACAGATGCGACTGGCTCACATATGTTGTAGCAAGCACAGAGGCTGCGGTTAGAAGATGACCAAGGGTTAACATGCCTGGAACCCTGAAGAAGAGGTTAAAATAAAAAGGTTTGCTGGCCAAGAGGTAACCAAGCTAGAGAGATAAGTGCAGGTACAGGACTTTGGGCTAGCAATGACGGTGGGCTAGCTGTCCCTATAGACGACGACACTGTTATTATCCACATATTCTTACTTCTAATGTAGCTAATTGTGATAGATGAATTGTGAGGTGGCTTCTAACAGGAACTTTCAACCTAGCAGATCAGCCCAAACTACCCTACAGAGAGGGAGTTATTTAGAGCAGATAAGAGAGACTGTAGCTTCACGGGTGGGGGTGGGGTGGGGGTAGAGTAACTTTGCCATGGTGAAGCTAAAAGCTGACCATGCAAATGTGGCCACAAAGAGATCTTAGTGTAATTAACAGCACGTCAGAGCCTGCCATGTTGAAGAGCAATAATGGTTACAGGTGACTGAATCAGCAGATGCTTGGGTATCAGAACTGAGTCCGAGATGGACAGAGGGGGACTTCAACCACCCCAAACTGTGTGTGCCAGGCAGAAAGCTGCATGAACATCTCCCTGGATTGGTTAGAGGGACATGGGATCTCCTAACTTTTGGGAGTTTTTTCCTTTTCCTCAAATTTGTACCTTTTTGTAAATTAATTAATTAATTCATTGAGATGGGTTTTGTGTTGTTTTGTTTTGTTTTTTGTAGCCCTGGCTGTCCTGGAACTCACTCTGTAGAACAGGCTGGCCTGGAACCTGGAGACTCATCTGCCTCTGCCTCCCTAGTGCTGGGATTAAAGGTGTGCACCACCTTTATATATACAGCACTTTTCTATATATTCTTAATAAGGCCTTTTATTGATATGCTTCTGCTTTGAATACCCACACAAGAGTTCATAACACTATGAGGCAGCAAGTACAGAGACATTTTCTAGAGTTAATTTTTGATAACCAAGAATTATCTGGCCTTGGTTCACACACTACTGGGCTGTGAAAGGTCCTGTTAAACTCAGAACCGCATCAGTACCGAGAACCTCATTTCTCAATAATCACTGGAATCAAAATCACTTATGCAAAATATCTTTTCTGCTGCACAGGCTTAGGCAGGCTACAGGTCTTGGCAAGAGCACAGGAGGTGATTATACAGTTCATCCTCTCAGCTTTTAGTTTTCACCCAAAAGGTTATGTTTGTATCTGATCACTTCAATTATGAACCACAATTACTTGGGAACGTTTCCTTCCAAGGGGTTTGAAGCACAGAGCTGAGATGACAGGTCTAAATCTGAATCATCATGTGCCGGGTTCCAAAGGCAGGGTTTGCATTGTGGATTCCAAAGGGACACTGTTTCAAGTTCTTACTGCCCCACAACTGGGCTGAGGGGTCACCTTGTAGATGTGGCATGTTTTTTTCTCCTTAACATGAGGCTGGGGAAGACTATTGTTAGCTTGGGGACAGGTTTCACCCCAGAGTCACAGCATCCCATTGTTTTGAGGAAGGGCTTTTAATAGACACCACTGTGACTCAGCAATTCTTCAACAGCTGCTGCTGAAACCTTCTAGAAGCTCAGTCGAGTGTTTTTACACAAGAGCAAAGAGGTGATGACTGCACATCATTGCCAGACTCCAGGCCAGATACATAGAGCACCCGCCAGCCCAGCCATTTTTAGAAAGCCCCATAGAACCAAGTCAGGCCTTGCAGGAGAGGAACACTGGGGTGGCAGGGTGGGGTGATCGCTGATGTGTGGTGATGCAGTCTGGCTCAATTCCAGCATGGGTGAGGTGAAAGTTCACTAGAGCCCCTGTCACACTGCCCTGTATGCAGCAGGCATGGACTGTGATGGAGGGATCTCTGTTGCCATGTTGTGGGAAGTAGGACTGACCCCAGGAAGGGCCAAAGTGACAGCAGAGAGACCAGAGAAGAGCCACTGAGATTGTTCCAGTGGGAGACAGGGGTGCGTGTGCTTACATGGATGGTTGGGCTGCAGGATGGAGGAGGAGGATGTGGTAAGTCTGTGGAGGAGTTTGATGCAGGCAGAGAATGAAAGACATGGCAAACTCAGTGACATTTGCTGAGAGGGAAAGAGTTGAAGGTGGCATCATGTCACTATTATATAGCAGTTATCCCATAGGACCCGAATCAAATCCTACCATATCTACTATAGACCGCAAGGCCTGGGTTCCCTCTGTCAGCTACAAGTGCTTTAGCTACAAATGTTTTCTCCACTATTGCTCACACTACACATTTGGGGATAATTCACTGAGTCCCACAGGGCAATGTGTGGCCAGTGGTCTCAGGGCTGTTCTTTGCCACACATGTACCCATGTGGAATCATCTTTTACTCCCTCTGTAACTCTCTCCACCTTATCCCCAAATGGGCAGAGAATCACTCAAGGTCATCAGATGTTTAGAGCTGGGTTTTCTTTTTCTTTTTTAAAAGATTTATTTATTTATTATGTATACAGTATACAGAAGAGGGTATCAGATGTCATCATAGATGGTTGTGAGCCACCATGTGGCTGCTGGGAATTGAACTCAGGACCTCTGGAAGAACATTCAGTGCTCTTAACCTCTGAGCCATCTCTCCAGACCAGAGCTGGGTTTTTCAAGACACTTCTGTGATGGCAGTGTTCACTGCTGGGGCCACCAGAAGTGCTCTGTGTCTAGCTCTGGGGCCATTAGCCACATGAGTTTGTTTGATTTAAACAAAATCAAAAACAGTGACATAGATCTAGCACACTGATGGGGTTACCCAAGCTTGTCAACCCCAAAATGATATAATATTTTTATTAGTTACTTAAAAATTTTATATAGTATATTTTGGTCAGATTCTCTCCTCATTCTCTCCTCCCCGCCCATCCCCTCAGGTCCTTTCTCTTTTAGATGAGACCATCTCACAGCAGCTGTTCTGGTCCTCTGGCTCTTACAAAATTTCTAACCCCTCCTTCGTCAATTTCTCTGAGCCTTAGGAATAGGGGTTATGCTGTAAATGTATTAATTGGAGAGAGGCAGACCATGGTCTCTGCATTTTGACTTATTGCAGTTTTTTATAATGGTTTCTGTCTGTTTCAACAAAGAGCTTATTTGATAAGGGTGAGAGCTACACTTCCCTTTGGGTATAAGGGTGAGCATTTATGTCGGATGTAGTTAGAGATTGTACTGGTTTAGGAAAAGGGTCACGGCTGCTCATTTTATTTTTTTAAAAAATTTATTTATTATGTATACAGTATAGAGAAGAGGGCGCCAGATCTCATTATAGATGGTTGAGCCACCATGTGGTTGCTGGGAATTGAACTCAGGACCTCTGGAAGAGCAGTCAGTGCTCTTAACCTCTGAGCCATCCCTCCAGTCCTGGCTGCTCATTTGAACAGCAGAATTCCTTAGCAAGAGAATCCATTGTTTGCTTCCCCAAGAGCAGTGCCAGAGTGGGTGTCTCCTGTTTCATAGTGGAAGTGAGTGAAATGAGCTGGTAAAAGATTGTCTCAGAGGACTGCAGGGTGGATCTCAGTGGCAGAGCGCTCTGCTTGGGGCCCCCGGTTCAATCCCAAACACTCTCCACACACATGAATTGAGACTGGCTTAGGATGTTGAAGGATTAATAGGCCATTTCTTTTCAGCTGATATTTATAGGCACAAAACAGTATTTTTCACAAATTCTCCACATGTTCTTTATTGAGAAACTTAGTCTGTGCCTGTAATCCAGGCTGTGGAGATGGCGCCATGAGACCATTAGAGCCAGTCACTCATGCAGCCACCATCTGATGGGAAAACCACACACCGGCCAATGGCAAAGCTATCTGCCCAGCCCCGGGGAAGCAATTGCTTTCAGTGTGGGTTAGTCCAGTGGCGGGAAGCTAGTCAGGATACAGTTGTCATTAGGAATGGACAAGACAGAGGCTTGGGGCATGGTGAGGTTCTCAGTTCCGTCTGGGGCCTGTCACATACCTGAGAGAGGTACCAGGAGCTGCTGTCTCTGTGTGACTGTTCACACTGTGGCTATATTCTAGCTGTAGATATAAACTGTTGGTGTGGGGGGTGACATAGCAGATGAGCATTACCGGGTTTCCTATGGAGGAGAACTTGGAAAATATGAGGCAATTGTTATAGTCAGGGGGTGGGTACAGACCGTCTAAAGAGATGGAACTGTGGTTAACATGAGCTGAGGGGCTGGGGAAGTCCAGTGTTGATGAGCTTCAGGAAGAAAGGACCCTGCAAGACAGGCAATGGAGGCTGAGAGCTGGTCTTGGGTTAAACCTGAGGACATCACTGGGTGAACTTCAGCCACCCATCAGTTCAAGGAGCAGGTATTCAACAGAGGTAAAAGGGGGCCTGAGTTCAGGTGGTGCCTTGGAGGAATCTTCAAGCAGACCAAGGCATAACTGCCCACCAACATCTAAAAGGACACAAAGCTGGAGGCCCCTCACTGAGATCCCAATCACACCACACCTAGGAGGCTGAATGAGGGAAACTGTCCACTCCTCATGCCAACAGGCTTCTAGGTGCAGCGAACACCCAAGGCACAAACACTCTTTTGAGCTCCGCTGGGGACAGGACTGTGACTCTGGTTCCTGATGGTTTGGGAACGGTGAATGTAGGCTTCAGAGGCTCTCAGGCTTTGAGTCAGAGGCTGACACAAGCTAGGCCCTCACTGGGGTTGGAGGGAGGCTCCCTGGTCTTGGCTGTGTGTTCTTATCTCCCTCCCTCTATCCAGCCCCCTCCCTCCCTCTCTCCTTTCCTCCCTTCCCTTTTTCCTTCCTTTCTTTTTATTTCCCTTCCTTGTTTGTTTGTTTGTTTGTTTGTTGAGACAGGGTTTTTCTATGTAGTCCTGGCTGTCCTGGAACTAGCTCTGAAGACCAGGCTGGCCTCAACTCAGAGATCCACCTGCGTCTGCCTCAAGGCACCACCACCCCTGGTCAGCTGTGTGTTCTTGGTCCCTGTTGGTGGCATCTAATCTTCATGTTGATGACTGTGACAAACTGTTGATGGATTAGTTCCTCGGGTTCTGAGACTCTGGTGGTGTCCCCAGCAACCCCTCCCAGCATCTGCCATCAAAGTCACTCCGTTCTCATTTGTGCTGACAGATCATTAAACTAGCTTATCAGTTCCAGGGATGGTTAGCTGCCTTTGCTCATTCATTCATTCATTCACTCATTCAGTCAGTCACTTGTCAGCTCTCTCCATTAAGAAAAACACAAAGCACCCCTGGCTTGTAGGCATGTTCCTAAGCTCCAGGCATATAAATGTAAATAAAAGCTTTAAGATGACAGTGAAATGGGTCAGACAGAGAGTCACCTCAACAGAACACACGGTGACGGTGAACACTTGCACAGTGGGACAACCTCTAATAATCCCATGTGAGTTTGAAGCCCACGTAGGCCACCAGGGGAGGATTTAGGGAGCATCACAGGTAAAAAACTGGAAAAACAGTCTCTGGCTTCACAGAGCTTACCAACTGAAAAAGTAAATCAAAGTAGACTTACTTCAGATGTGCAGGTTCTGAGCCCCAACACAATGCAGACTATAAAGGCTGGAGGGGCCTGTGGGAGGATGGTGCGTTCCTGCATCCATGGAAGTGGTGGGACATGACCAAGGCCAGAGGGAAGAGGGATGCAGGAAACAGAAACATTAGGTAGCCGCCTCTGCAGCTTTGTTTCTGCCTTGCTAGGCAGGTGACCAAGTGCAAGATGGCTCCCAGGAGTCCCAGGCTCTGCAGGTATTTCTTGAGGACCTGAGGCATGGTTGTGGAGTTGAATAAGATAAGCAGACATCTCTCTGCCCAGAACTGAAAGTCCGTATGTCTAAATAGGAAATAGTTACACAGAGACAAAGGACAGTCTCTTCCTATAAGGAGGTTGCTGTCTGGAGTCCATAGATTGGCTCTGCCAGTAAAGGCTAAAGGCACACATTTTGAGAGCCTGAGTGTGAGCTGAGAGACCTGAGTTTGATTTCTGGGACCCACGGAGCATATGTTTTCCAAGTGTGCACCATGGCATGTACACACACACACACACACACACACACACACACACACACACACACACACACACACCCACCACACATATCAACTCTCTCTAAATCGACCACCAGTCAATCAATGCGTTCTGCTTTAAAAAAAAAAAAAAAAGCTGCATAGTTTGATGCAGAAATAGAGATGTGAAGTCTGAAGTCCACGGTTAGCTCTGGATATCCGGTCATATAACAGAAGCCATCTGACACCAGAGCTGAGGTAAGAACAAGCTGACCTCTGGTGACATGAAGGTAAGCCCCTGTGGATGCTCATGGTGGGTGTTACCACCACTGCTTACAGAAAGGAAACAGTCCACGAAGGCCAGGAAGGTGCTAGCACAGGCTGGACAGAAGAGCAAGCGTCGCTGGGGCGGTGACTGACAGTGGAGGTGTCTCTGAACAGCTGCTGCTCCCGAAAGGCTTTGGGGGCAGCAAAGGACAAGCTTGGGACTCATCCCTGCAAACCATCCTGCCACTTACAGCCTTGAGATGATTGGTAACATTTAACACTCCATACCTTGACTTCCCCAGTTACAAATTATGAACAAATGTACTTCCAGGGCAGAGCATAGAGGTTGATAATTTTTATTCCAGCACATGAGGGGAGGAGGCAAGTGGATCTGTGAGTTTGGGGCAAGCCAGGGCTACATAGTGAGGCTCTGTCTTTAAAAAAGTCTAGCAGTATTGCTTTCACATAAATGGCAGGCCATACACAACTCAGGCTGGGTGGACTGTGGAAGCTTAGCTAGTGAGTGCAAGCATTTCTTCACATCTAGAGGCTGTTTCTTCTAGAGTGGTAGGAAAGACACTTTGGGGATCCCTTCCTGACCCCCAGCACCTGGGAACAGCAGAGGTGTCCTAGGGGCCCTGCTTTTCACTAACACTCACAAACTCATCTGAAAAGTTGGTCCAACAAAGTCTTGTGGTGATATGTTACATATTTAATAAAACCTGGAATACCAAGAGATCAACCCACAGTTAAAAACTAGGCAGACATAGCTCAGGAAGTTCTTCAGCTTTGAGTACAAGGCCAAACAGCTGGGCTTCAATGGCTCACACCTTTAATCCCAGCACCGGGAAAACCTGGGAGTGGTGACCTACATCCTTAACCCCATAGCTCCAGAGACAGAGAACTTTCTGTGTTTCTGTGAGTTTAAGGCTGACTACCAAATAGAGTATCTCCTGCCTTTAATCCTAACCTGGATGGGATACAGCTGGAGAGAAGGGTATTTAAGGTCTCATAGAAAACAGCAGAGGGAGAAGCAACCAGGAGTGAGGCTGAGGAAGGTGGAAGACAGCTGAGTGAGAACTGACTGTGGTGTTTCCTCTCTCTGATATTTCAGCCTTTCCCCTATATCTGGCTCTGAGTCTCTTTCAGTGCAATTGGAATTTGTGCAACAAAGTCTCTCAGCAGCAACTATGGAGGAGACCACGATCCTAAAGTCCTGCTGCACACAGGTTCCTAGGAAGCTCTAGTCTCAAGGAACTCCAACCCCCTGTTCAGGAAGGTCCAGAGCCTCTGCTCACTGTGTCCACTGTAGATTCTTCCAGATAAGTGTGTGTGGCTTTTCTTCATGCCTCATTGAACAGTCCCGTCTCCCACTATCAATTTCTCATTCTCTCAAAAATGTCTGTGAGTGAGGACGGGCCTTCCAGAAGCAGGACCACATTCCCTCCAGTGGCAATACCCAGCATGACTTGGGGTTACCTAATGATCCCTCATACCCAAGGAGTAATAAAAACAAAACTGTGTGTCATCCCACACAGCAGCTGCACATTGATTTTAGCTTGTGTGACTTGGCTATGGTGGTATTTACTTGGACCTTGGTTTCACTGGAAACTTCATAGATTGCCTCCTTGAGGACAAGAGCTTTGCTGACAGGCATAGATGTGTGTGTGTGTGTGTGTGTGTGTGTGTGTGTGTGTGTGTGTGTGTGTGTGTAGTTTGGATCCTCACACACCCTGAGAAGATGGAGGCCAGGTGGAAGTGAACACATTGAGGAAGAGATGGAGATTTTATATATGACATGGGTAAGCTCATCTAGATGCTCTCTCCAGGCATGCTTCTCTGTCATGGCTCTGCAGTGCTCACCCTGGGGCATCATCAGACCCAGGACCCACCCAGGGCAACCTTGTCCTCCTGCGTGGCTTAGCAGATCAGTGCCTTTAAGAGACTTTACTCTTGCAGATGATCTCCAAACAACATGAAGTCTGCATGAAGCCTCTGGCACCTGATGCCCTATGCTTCTCCCTCTGCTGTTTTCCTATGAGGCCTTAAATGCTCTCCTCCACAGCTGTATCCTATCCAGGTTAGTAAGCAGTGGTAACTCACACCTTCAATCCTAGCTCTAGGACAGTTGAACCAGGAAGTAAAATAGCTGGGTGGGGAAAGAAAGAGAAGGAAGAGAAAGAGAAGCTCAGCCTTTCTGAATATTGCAATAGGGAGCTCTGTGGCGTTTGGGGGTGGGGTTGATGGGAGGTCCTTGGGTCACCCAGAGCATGTCACTGAGGGGGCTTCACTTCCTGGCTCTGCTTTGTTCATTCTCCCTGGCATACATCTTGTCACAGGCCTGAATCAACAGGGAGCCGGATATCCCAGATATCCCATTCTTACTGAGCTCTTGCTTGGAGATTCCAGCAAGGGAGCACCGCTGCTTTTCTACCCTGAAGAATGGCTTTCCTCCATCATGGAAGGTCATCACCCTTTCCCACAGAGCACAGAGCTTTGAGAAGGACACATGTGGAACAGTGAGGGAAGACGGGAACACACAGCCAGATCAGTCATCAACTCTGGTCATCCTCGAGGTGAGAGACGTCGCAGCCAACCTTTCAACTTTTTGGGTTAATTGTCTCAAGTATTTCACTATGGTGATGGAAATAGCAACAAACATCCACCCCAACACCACACCATAAGTATACACAAATATTGCACATAGATACACACACACACACACACATCATACTTCTACACGCTACATCCAACCTACTACAAGCACAACCTACTACAATATGGTTAATAAATAGCAACATTGTCAACAACAACAAGCAGTAGAAATAGAAAATGTTTCATCAAGAAATGTGGCAACCACCTGAGGATTGAGGCATCCCTGAAATTAACAGGTGCAGCCAGGCAAACGCAAGGGCAGCTCTTTCACTGAAGTGTCAACACAGGGATATGAACCCCTCCTGTGTTATCATAAGCATGTAATGCCCTCCAAATAAAATCACAAGTATCTTTTAAAGCAAGGAAGCTGATGTTAAAGGTCACTAGAATGATAGTAAGATTATCCTAGACTGGTGAGATGGTTCAGCAGGTGAAGGTATTTGCCAAGCCAGACACCCTGAATTCAAACCCTGGGATCACATGGTGAGAGGAAAAAAATCCTTCAAATTATCCTCTGACCTCACCCTAGGGGGGAGATGGAGGTGTAGAAACAAATTTAAAATCCTAAAATGAGCAATGCGGAAGAAGCTGTAGTTCTGTTGGATGAAAACCAGAAGGACTCTGCAAGCTAAACAGAATGGTTTCAATTGAGGTCTGGGGTCTAGATTAGCTGGGTCCTGAAGGGACAGAGGCCATTGCTGAAGCAGACACAGTCACCACAGTAAGTGACACTGGATGGAGGGCGTTGGGTGTCAAGGGGGAACGACAGTGCAGCCTGCCGGGAAAAGTAACAGTGGAACAGGTTCCAAATGGGCCAAACCTTTAATGTAAGGATGGGGAAGGGAAGGAAAATAAGACAGGAACTGTCTCCTTACAAACCACCATGATGGATGCCCAGAGCACTGACGGCGACAGCTTTGCCCGTTCTCTTTAATCCTTCAAGTCCCTTTTAGTCACTACACACTCATGCACACTCACATGCACTCATACACACTTACATGACTCATACACACTCACATGCACTCATACACACTTACATGACTCATACACACTCACATGCACTCATACACACTTACATGACTCATACACACTCACATGCACTCATATACACTCACATGCACTCATACACACTCACACACACAACCCCATTATACATACAGACACATGTACACCTTCACCTTCACACATATCCACATCCAACACACACACACAAACTCATTCCCATACACACACATTCACATCCACCATACAAACATCCACCCCAACACCACACGATAAGTAGACACAAATATTCCACGTAGATACACACACATACACATACACACACCATACTACTACACGCTACATACAACCTACTACAAGTACACACACAAATACACCCCTCACACTCACACCTGACTCACACATCTTCAGACAAACAACAGCTGATACAGGAAGCTCATAGGACCCAGCAAAAGCTGCTCCAGGAGGGGAATTCAGCAGGAATCAATGCCTATGTTCACAGAGAAAAAAAAAAAGAAAACCTTTACTAAACAGCTCAGAAAACACTAAAGAAAAAAAGAAAAACACGCAAACCCAACATCAGCAGGAGGAAAGACAATAAATATCAGAATAGAAAGCAAATAGAAAATTCATAGAAAAGAATCAATAAAGCCAAGAGTTGACCCTTTGAAAAAGCAAACAAAATCAATAACCCCCTATGCAGACAAGGAAAAAAGGGGAGACTGATAAAGTCAGAAATGAAAGTTGGAGATGCTTTGACAGATGGCTCGGGATGAAGAGATCATAAAGGACCATTAGCAACAATTACAGGCCAACAAATTAGATAACGTGGAGGAAATGGTAAATTCCTAGAGAAAGAGCTTGGCTGGAGACACACGGAGAGGATCAGGATGCTTAAAAAGACCAATAATAGACATGAGTGATAATTAAAAGCCTTCTAACAAAGAAACGCCTGGGGCCAGCTGGCCAAGTGACAGGGTCCTCCCAAGCAGTTACAGAAACACATAACCAGCAAGTTTGTGTGCACTGCTAGGGAGGGGCTCAGGGTCTCATGCATGCCAGGCAGATCTATGCCACTGAGATCCATCCGCAAGGCACTGATGTCTCTCAAACTCTCTCAAAAGATAGCACAAGAAGTATGTCCATGCACATTTCACAAGGCTGCCATTGTATTGACACCTGAACCAGAGAAAGACACCATTGGAAAAGGAAGCCAGGCTGGGGAGAGGGTTCAGTTGGTAAAGAGTTTTGCCAGACAATCACTAGGACCTGAGGTCAATCTCCAGAACCCATGTAAACATGCCGGACCAGATGGTGCATGCATGAATCTCATTGCTAAGCTGATCCCTGGGGCTAGTTGACAAGCCAGCCTAAACTAATTGGTGAGCTTTGAAAATGAAAGACCCAGGCTCAAAGGAGTTGGACTGCAGTCCTGAGGAATGATACTTGATGTTTTCTTTGATCTTCACACGCATGTATAGCACATGGACACACATGCACCCACACAAACATATATACCTATGTGCATTATAAAAAAAAGTCATAGGCCAATACCTCTGAAGGACATAGAGGCAAACACCCCCAGTGGAACATTAGCAACCTGAATTTAACAGTTCATGGAAAAGATCATCTGTCGTCTCCAAGTGGGGCTGAGGCTCTGAGGCATGCAAGGCTGGCTTAACATGTAAGAGTCTATCAACAGATAGGTCGCATTAGCACACTTAGGGAGGTTCAATATCCTTCTCTGATGGAGTCTTATTAGTGGACTATAGCAGGAGATGTTGCCATGACATACATGGTACTCAGGAAAATGCCACATCTGACTTCATAACCAGCAGGGAAAAGCTGAAAGCTTTGGCGGCATTAACCTACCATCTCTGCCTCTTCTACTAACAAGCACCAGGAGTACTGGCAGGAGCAATGAAATAAGAGCATACAATGTCTAGTCGGGTAGAAGGATGTTATTTACCTATACTTGAAGGTGGAATGCCTCTATGTGAAAAAACTCCAAAGATTCTGCACACATAGCTATAAATGAGGACAGTAAAGTCCCAGCAGGCAAGACCAGCACAGGAAAGTGAACAGAATTCCTACAACCACTTGATCAAAAGAGATATGAACAAAACCATCTCATTTATAAGACAAAAATACCCAGGGATAATGTTAATAAGGAGGCAAAAGATTTGCAGATTGAGAACTATCGAATAAATAGAAGACATCCTTTATTTATGAGTCAGAACTAGTGTGAAAATATCTATATTGCCCAAAGCGATGCATGGCTTTTTTTTGGAATTCCTACCAGGGTTACAATGGTATTCTTTACTGAAATACAAGAAACAATCCTAAAATTTTCACAGAGCTGCAAAATAATCTCAAGCATGGAAGCAATCAGGTAGAAACACCAAGTTTAGTGCATGGTACATCCTGATTTAAAATCCTATATAGCCGTCATTGCCATGGCAGTGTGGTACCGATAAACTAAACTAAAAACCAGCCTCAAGGAAACAGTAGAACAGAAAGACAACATATAGACTGGGAAATACATTTGCAAACATGTATCTGACCAGAGAGTCAATACACAAGATTTATAAAAACTCTATACAAACAGCATGAAAAATTAATGACTTTAAATATGAACAAAAGACCTGAGTAGGAATTTCTCCAAAAAGATATAAAAATGATCAGGAGATAAACCAAAGAAGCTCATGTAATTATTTTTCTATTCCTGTTGCTGTAATAAAATAGCATCATAAAAATAATTCAAGGGCTATAGTGCTTATTTTAGCTCCCAGCTCAAGGGACAGCCCATTGCTGTGGAATGTCAGGGCTACAGGAGCTTGAAGGGATGACTTATGTTACACCCACAGTCAAGATGCAGAGAATGAGCAAAGAAAGCCAAAGTCCAACTCACTTTCTTCATCTTATATAGCACAGGGAATGGTTCCACCCGAGTGGATTGACTTCCCACCTCAATTAAACCATCAAGACAATCCTCACGGGCATGCTCAGAAGCTGCATCTCCAGTGATTCTAGATTCTGTCATTTTGACAGCTAACACTACCCACCACTATAAGCCCAGTTTTCTTCCTTTGAAATATCAAAGGAAGACAGAGCAGTTTCATTGGGTAAAAACTATGTCCAATTTTGTTTTTCCCTCCTGGTCAACAGGCTCTCTTTTGATTGGTCCTTATTCAACACCTCATTTGAATAAATGCACCCAGCCATTCAGAGCCATCCTGAGTAGTCTATGTGAAACCACAGCATATGGCTACTCAGTTTGGCTCTCAGCCAGCTCCCAGCTCTGCTCAGAGGCTTGTGCCCAGATACTCTTTCAGGGAAGAAGACCTCTCATGGGAGAAGAAAAGAGGAGAAAAAACTCTGATCCTTGTTTTGAGGGTGGTCAGAAATGGACTCCTCTGAGAGCACAAAGCTTGGTTGGGACCCTGAAGCCTGCTGAGGTCATAGAGGTTTAACTTTGGCTAATGACTGTCTCTCCACATTCTGCCTCCACAGAGAATTTTAGCTTTCATGTTCACGACTTGTCTGCCCATTCTGCTTTTGGATAGAGGGCAAGATAAGGATGGAATAGGAGAATGAGATCCCATTGAACATGTAAGGCAGAAGAAGCAAGATAAAAACTTCTATAACTCTGTTGGTGGGAATATGGGTGGGCCTGGCCATTATGGGAACACTATGGAGGTTCCCAAGGAAATGGCAACCAGAACAATTGTATGACCAAGCCCCCTACCTTAAAAGAATCTGCATTTCACCTGCAGCTCTTTTCACAACTGCTACAAGGAGAAGCAACTTCAGCGTTCATCAGCAGATGATCGATAAGAATATTGTGGTACAAGCCATTATGAAGTGCTATTCAATACTTAAAAAGGACATAGGGAAACAATGTCATTTGTGACAGTGTGGATGACCCAAGAGGACACTATAGGATGTGAAATTAGCCAGGCTAGAAAGAGAAATACCACATGATCTGCCTGCTGCTTAAGAGCTGGCTATAAACCAGTCCTGTCTGGCTGTCAGGCCTTTCCTCCAATCAGGAGGTGAATATCAACATTACATATCTATGAAGCACAGACTGGGCTAAGCTGGCTGGCCTTGGAGCCTCAGGGATCTACGTGTCTCAGCCTCTCCAGGGAAGGCAGTACAAACACAGGTGCCAATCCAGCTTTTTGTTTGGATGCCAGGAACTGAACTCAGGTTCTTATCCTTTCTTAAGAAGCATTTTGCCAAAGGAGATATCTCTTCAAACCCTGCTGATTTTTTTTTAAAAAAATGTTAACACACACACACTCACTCTAAACCAGTGGTTCTCAATCTTCCTAATGCTGTGACCCTTTAATATAATCCTTCATGTTGTGGTGACCCCCCCAACTATAAAATTACTTTGTTGCTACTTTGTAACTATAGTATTTCTACTTTTGTCAATCATAATGTAATTATATGATATTCAAGATATCTGATACATAGCCCACAGAGGGGTCATGACTCACAGGTTGAAAAACCACTGAGACTAAATGAATAAATAAATGTTGCTTATTGCAATATATTGTTTTAGTTGAAATAATATGAGGAAAATAGTGCTTTCTCTAGTTATGTGCAGTCCTGTGCTGTGTGTACATCCAGTCTTCTCAGATAACTGTGGACATGTCACTTTGACATTACAGAGTGATGAGCACTTGGTGCCTTTCACTTCAGGACACACTGAAGCACAACATACAGCATGGTCTCTCTTGTACTTTGTGACTTTGTAACATCATGCATCAGTCATTTAGAAAATAGGCACAAATCCTGTCACTGACATGTCACTGTACATCCCAAGAATATATTCCATCAGCTTCATCAGTACAGACTTCAAGAATTTGGGAGCTCTGGTCTTGCTGTGGCAGAGGCAAGTTTTTAACTCTTCTTTCCATCAGAATATTTTATTTTTTATTAATTTTTTTGTTTTAAATTTTTCGCACCTCTCCCATTCCTTCCCTCCTCCCAGTCCTCCCCCAGCCTCTCCCCATCCTAACTCCGCATCCATTCACCAGAGAGGGCAAGGAATCCCAAGGGGAGTCAGTCCGGTCTGGCATATCCAGTTGAGGTAGGTTCAAGTCCCTCCCCCTCCCTCCGGTATCAAGGCTGGGTTATGTGTTCCTCTGTAGGGAATGAGCTCTGAGAAGCCAGTTCACGCACCAGGAATAAACTCTGATCCTACTGCAAGAGGCTCCACAAACTGCCCATGCCATTCGACTATCATCTACATTTGGAGGGTTTATTTCCTTTCCATGAAGATTCCTTAGCTGTTATTTCAGAATCACTGAGCTCCCAACAGCTCAGGTCAGCCATCTCTGTGGGTCTCCTCCTCATGATCCTGATCCCTTTGCTCATGTAATCTCTCCTCCCTCTCTTCAGATGGACCAGTAGCTTGACTCAATGTTTAGCTATGAATTTCTGCATTTGTCTCCATCAGTTGCTGGATGAAGGTTCTATAACGGTAGTTAGGGTGGTCCTTCTTATGATGGGAAAGGCCAGTTTAGGCACCCTTTCCACTACTGCTTGGAGTCCTAGCCAGGGTCATCTTGTGAGTTCTGGGGTGTTTCCCTAGCATCAGGTTTCTCTCTAACCACACAATGGCCCCCTCTATCAAGATATCCATTTCTTTGTTCTTCCTCTCTGTTGCTCACCCCACATAACCACCCCATTCTCTCATGTTCTCTTCCCACCTCCCTTGCTCTCTCCCCCTGTATGATCCTAATTTACTCAAAAGATCTTCTCTGTTTCCCTTCTCAGGGGATCCATGGATATCTCTCTTTCCTCCTGTTACCAAGCTGCTAGGGATTGTGGATTGTAGCCTGGTTATTCTTTGCTTTATGTCTAAAATCCACTCATTAATGAGTACATACTATGTCTGTCTTTCTGGGTCTGTGTTACCTCACTCTGGATGATACTCTCCAGATCCATCCATTTGCCTGAAAATTTCAGGATGTCATTTTTTTTTTTAACTGCTGAGTAGTACTCCATTGTGTAAATGTATCACAATTTTTAAATCCTTTCTTCAGTTGAAGGGCATCTAGGTTGTTTCTAGGTTCTAGCTATTACAAATAATTCTGCTATGAACATAGTTTAGCTCATGGCCTTGGAGTAAGAATGTGTGCATCATTTGGGTATATGCCCAATAGTGGTATTGCTGGACATTGAAGAGATTGATTCCAAGTTTTCTGAGGAACTGTCATACTGATTTCCAAAGTGGCTGTACAAGTTTATACTCCTTCCAACAGTGGGGGAGTGTTCCCCTTGCTCAACATCCCCTCCAGCATAGGTTGTCATTTTAGCCATTCTGATAAGTTAAGATGGTATCTCAGAGTTGTTTGATGTGCATTTCTGTAGGCTGTTGTTTTGACTTATTGACCATGTCCTTTGCCTTACAGAAGCTTTAGAAAGTCCCATTTATTAATTGTTCTTAGTGTCTGTGCTACTGGTGTTATATTTAGGAAGTGGTCTTCTGTGCAATGCACTCAAGGCTATTTCCCACTTTTTTTTTCCTATCAAGTTTAGTGTAACTGGGTTTAAGTTGAGGTCTTTGATCCACTTGGACTTGAATTTTGTGTAGGGTGATAGATATGAATCTATTTGCATTCTTCTACTTGTCAACATCCAGTTATGTCAGCATTATTTGTTGAAGATGCTATCTTTTTTCCATTATATATTTTTGGCCTTTTTGTCAAAAATCATTTTTCAAGACTTTTGAGTCCTTATATAGTGAACCAGAGAACTATATTTGCATCACTGGCCACAAATATACCAGTGTCCATAAAAAACCACAGCAACTCTTTCATTTTCAGGAAAAAGCCTGTCAGGTGCCCATGTCTTGATGGCCACCTTCCAGGTAAGGGAGCATTTCAACAAAGACTGGTAAAATGCTTGTTTCAAAAACACGAGGGCCAGCCTGATTCAAGCTCATTAGCACCCACATAAAAATATGGGTGTGACAGTATACCCAGCACTTGGGTAATGGAGATGAGGGAATTCTGGTGGCTCCCTGGACAGCCAGCCTAGCTGAAACAGTGAGCAGTGAGGTTCAATAATTAACTCCATTTCAGAAACTAATGAGAGAAGTTGAAGAGAAAGACATTCAATGTTAGCTTCTGAACTTCATATATGTGCAGGAAAGCACACAGAATTGGCAGTTTTGGGGACAGGGGATGCAATTTAGTAGGAAGAGTGCTTGCCAGGCTCATATAAGGTCCTGAGTTCAATCTCCAACATTGTAGAAACCAAATGTCGTGACAAATGCCCGTATCCCAGAACTCAATAGGTAGAGGCCAAAGGTCTGAAAGTTCAAAGTCATCCACATTGTAAGTCTCAGGCCAGTCTGGGATAACAGACCCTGCCCAAACACAAACAAAAAAGGAACAGCCCTGATAGCACTCTCAGCTCAAACCACCCCGTTGTCTCTCTTCCCACCATGAACACGTGGCAGTGGCGATGCCTCTGCCTTTATGTGGCTCTGGTTCCAGCAGTTTACTCTACATGTGCATCATCACTCAGAGTGTCAGTATGTCAGACAGGACAAAGGTCATTGGCATTATTGTGAATGCAATTCATCAGTAGGATCTTTCTAGAGATTTGGAGTTGCTGGGTGCCTGTGTTTGTCACATTTTAAGAACTGCTGATCATAAGTGAAGATAAAAAAAGAAAATAGCCAGCGACTTCATGAAGAATCTTTCAGAACTTGTGGGACAATGAACTGACTCAGAGCCATGTCCTGGGGGCATCATATTCCTAAAGCAGCAAGCATGTGATATCATCTCTGAGGGCTTGGCCAGAAAGCATAGGACATTGGCTTAGGCAGGACTAATGGGCTCCTAAGCCTCTAGCTGCATCCAGACTGTATGAGGGTTCATCCCCTGTGCTGAGATTGGCTTGGGGTGGAGCAATGCTGGGCTCTGATTTCCAAGGAGACAGCAACTGATTCATGAAACACCTTCCGTGTTTTTGGATCATCAAAGCCTCAACAACTGCAACTCAGGAAATTCAAATTTATAGCTAATTCTCCCCCAACCACAATTCAATTAAAAAAAAAAATTCTAGGAATATAATTTCCAGCCTTGTAGAAAACAAACCAATTTAATAAGAAAAACCTTAGAAACTAAAAAAAATCTTTGCACTGAGAAGGATGAGCACATTTATAACGTAACACATTAGTACGCTGGCGTCCTCATTTCAGATCACAAACACATTTTTTACACAAAGACAATAAAAGCGAGCCATGGCTGGAGCCACAGTACATCTTTAGAATTCAATTTCTGCCTTGGCAGTTTCCTCAGGTTTGGTGAACGCAAGGTTTTGAAAGCTTTTTGGCTTCAATTCAGGCAGAAGCAGAGCAAGGCTGAAAATGTACAGTATTGTGAGGCCCTCAGATTCATGCCAAAGACAGCGACTCTCTGCTCATCTGTTTTGGAGGGTGTGCATATGATTATGAGTGCCTTTATAAGCTTTTTTTTTTTTTAGTTGGGGGGGTGTTGGTTTTTTTGAAACAGAAAGTAGGGGGTTCTAAAATCAGGAAGTAAATTCATGGCTGATGTGTACAGATAGTTGAAAGATGCCGATATTATGGAACTGGGTTATTCAGAGAATCCCTGCAAATTACTTGCAAGATGTTTTAAATCCTGTTTATGCTGTCCATGGTCATGTCATCACTGTGTAATAAGCCACCCACCCTGGAGATTCCAGAACCACAATATTGTGTTTATCGGAGCTTTCAATGAAATGAGCACTTTAAGGGGGGATTGTCTTGGCTTTATCTTAACTAGTAATTATAATGTGTTTACCGAGTGCATTTATGTCATTGGTGCAAAGCAAATTGTGTGTGTGTGGCGGTTCCACACTTCATCTATATGGGTGGTTATTTTATAAATGTGCTAAATCTAATTAGAATAGAGCTAGCCTCCAAATAAAAATAAACCCAACCCCCAGCACAAAGTCTCACCGACCTGGTCATTCATGGCTTGATTTATTGCTCTTTGCTCCAGAGCTGGTTCAGATTTGAAGGTTCAGCAGTAGTTTCAGATTAAAGTTGCTAGTGAGAAGCATCCACACACATATCATGGGAGCTGGCCTCGAGTGACAGACATTCCCATGTGGCTGTCCTGCCATGCAAGTCAGGGGTGTGTGGGCACAAGGGGCCCAGCAGGGATTCATCAAGTATCGTCAGGGGTCCATGGCTTTTTAGGAAGATTGGTCCAACCTCATGGATTTGTCTCATAATGGAATCCAGAAGAGAGGAGAAATGAGGAGTTTTGTGTCCACTCAGATCTGGAGTCTGATCCCTGTCACTCATGGCTTTATGACTTTGGGGAAATGACTCTTTCTGAGTTTCCATTGTCTTTTCTGCAAAACAAGAGCTTCTGAGACACTGACTCCAGTGAGCTGGTTCTCTGTGAGATGCAGTCTTTGGTGGTAGCATGTGTTCAGAACTTAGTGGGTATGATCTATGCTCCTTGTCTCAACATCATGTATCTGGGAAGGATGCTCATATGCTCATGGTCCTTTGGGCTTTCAAACTTCTTCATTGTGGAACATTTCAAAGAAATCCCAAAGCAAAATGTAGCTTTTGAGCCTTGTTGTAGTGCCCAGCCAAGCATCTTACACATTTCTCTCCCATTTTTACCCCCTTGTAAATGATGTTATAATTATAACATTAATATTATAATGCTAACCTGGGACTTTGTTTATTGACAATATTTTAAGATATATCTCTAATAAATGAGGACTTGCACAAGATATGAGCAATATCATTATTATACCTAAAGCCCACAGAATTCACTAGTAACTGTCCAAAAATCAAAGGTAGCAGAAGAAATAACAACAATATAAGTTACAATAAAATTAATATTACCAGTCACCAAGGAACACCGTCAACAAAGTAAAAAGACAACAGACAGAAAGATGTTGAAAATGCCCTCCAAGCCTGCAGTGGGTTCAAGGTTAATTCCTGGAGTATATAAAGAACGCCCACAGCTCAAGAGTAATCAGAAAAACTGGTTTAAAATATGGACAAAGGACTTGAAGGTACATTTCTCCACAGATAAGGTGCAAATAACCTCCAAACACATCATAAAAAGAGGTGTGCAATTCAACCCAAGAGAAACCTCCAGACTTGTCAGGTTTACAAAGATATAAAGCAAAATGGTGACTGCTAGGAGCTGGGTCATGGAGAATGGTGACTTAGTGTTGAGTGAGACAGGGGTCAATGTAGAATCGTCACTGTTCTGGGGACTAACAGTGATGACTGAGGAACATCAGGAGTGTGGAGAGATGGCCTGTTGGAGACAGTTTAGATACCCAGGACCCCCACTGAAGCCGAACACAGTAGCATAAACTGTCTGTGGGGAGATGGGGGAATGGAGCCAGGAGAATCTCCAAAAGATTATGGGTCAGCTAGTATGGTTGACCACTGACACACCTGTCTCAAACAAGGTGGTACTGTGAGGACTGATGCAAGCCATGATGCCCATGCCTATGTGCCCATCATCACACATGAGTAAACACACACACACACACACACACACACACACACACACACACACACACACACGTGTGTGTGCACCGGAGGTAAATCACTCCTCCATACACTAGCATCTGAATCTTGCCTTTGCATGTTTCCCACAGCATTTGGCAACTGTTCATACATGGATGAATCTTCACAGGCCAAGAGGGCAGAGGTCACTTCATACTGCAGTGCAACCACACACAGATGTGCTGGTCGTTCTGTGATGGCCAGAAAAGTCTCATGTGGCCCTCTGAGAATCTCTCTGTGTTGGGGCTACTTGCCCTTCTGTGTCTAGAAACAAATCCATTTTCTCTGTTTCTAGTCAATCAAAGGTATGAAAATAGCATCTACTTGACCACAGTAGAGGGGAGGTGATGGATATCATGTTTGCTCATGACCTCTGACCTCTGCTGGCTTCTGCTGGCTCTTTCTAAATGTAGATGTGACTTTGTCATAATTTTGTCACTTGGAACCCATGAAAAACCTGGGTCAAAGACAATCTTGTGAGGTATATAGAATTTTTGACCTAAAAAATCAAGGACATTAATGTTTGAGAATTCAGGACCCAGCAAGAGCACTAAAGCATTTTCAAGAATACCCTGTGGACAGCACACACAAAAAATGTGTCACCCGGGGCTGGAGAAAACAGAATGCGCCGTACACACTGGAAGAGACACTGTGGTACCTTTTCCATTGTTTTTCCTTTGCTACTGAGTATTGACTATGAAATGATCACAGAACAAGTCCTGAGGGACCTCCTCCTCCACAGTGACTGTGTGCTTGGAGGTGCCCCACACGGGGGAAGGAGAAAACCAACACCAAGTTATCCTCTGGTCTTCTCCACACGTGCACTGTGGCACGTGCCCTTTGCATATATCTCTCTATACCATTTCAACCAATTCTTTTGAGACAGGTTCTTATACAGCTTAGGCTGGCCTCAGACGGATTCTTTCTTTAGCCAAAGATGCTCTTGAACTCCGGATCCTCCTGCCTTCAGCTATTAAATGCTAGAATTTCAGCCCTGCAGGACCACACAGTGGTGCGTGCGTGCGTGCGTGCGTGCGTGCGTGCGTGTGTGTGTGTGTGTGTGTGTGTGTGTGTGTGTGTGTGTGTGACTCCCTTACCCTCCCTTACCCTCCCTGAGGAGTGGATGGAGAGATGAGATTGGGAGAATCTGGGAGGTGATGGAAAGAGGGGAGGGAGGAGAAACAGTGATTGGTATGTAAAAGAAAACTTTTAAATAAAAAAAAATTGTTTAACAGAAAAAGAAAGGGTGCTTAGAAATAAGTCCTGGCTCTTACATGGGCAAGGTGTATAATTCAGGGGAAATGATATTTCCCTGGAAGTCAGGATACCTATGATGCTAAGCATCCTTCTGCTGTCTGGAAGATGGCAATCTCAAAAGAGCCTGAAGTCAAAAGAGCTCTTTTCAACTACCCCAGGCAACAACAAAGACCTCAACATCCCTCAGGTTGCTAAAGATACTTTGGTGTCATTATGAGGCACCTCATCATTTCTCAGAATTGTATTCATTTTGCTTCATGTTCTTCAATCCTTGACTCAGCACTGGCTGTCTTCTTTAATCTGGATCATCTGTGACAAGAACACCAAGGATGAAGTAGAAGTCACTGGGAGGTGGATGTGGAGGATGCACTGGGAGGAGGATGTGGAGGATGCACTGGGAGGTGGAC